>PVJH01014717.1:0-56064 GCA_004026705.1 Nesogale talazaci | reverse complement strand
TTAAACAGATGCTTCGACAAACGACAATATCATCTTTCAAAGATGACTTCCTCCAGAAGGTGAGAGGTTGGGTACAGGAGCTTATGAAACAGTTCCTTCTTCCCCCAGCTGTTTGACTTCTTTAACTCAGCCAAGGCTGCTCAAACAACCCGACTTTACTTATTTGGGGGGGCTTCCCCAGGAAAGATTTCCCCTAATACTGAACCAACCATGTTTCCTAACTAGTCAGCCTTAATGTCCAAGAATTAACTACTGTACAAAGGAAAATAAATTATGACTATTTGAAAATTAGATAGCATACCCAGTAAACGAAGACATGGTCCTAAATGATCCTAAAAGGAGCCAAGATCAGATGCCGCTTCATTATGTAAAATGGAAGACTAGCCAACTTGCAGAACCCTCAGATAGCGAGCGTCTACAATCAGAGAGAATATCAAACGGTGCAAACACTGTGGGAAGCTGTGTGGCACTTCAACCAACAGTTGGAACTCGAAATACAATATGACCCAGAAGTCCCTCCGCCGCCAAGGTAATCATAGCACTATTCACACTAGCACACAAGGAAAACCACCTAAATGCCCATCAATGGAAGAATGGGTTGGTACATTTTGGTATACACACACACAATGGAATCCTACATTAAGTTAAAGAATGATGATGAGTCTGAGAAATGCCTAACATGAATAAATCTGGAGGATGCTATACTGAGGCAAACTATAAATGGACACATAGCTCTAAGACCATAGTTAAATTTTTTTTAAAGATTTCAAATTAAAAGAAACAGACTTTGATGGCTATCAGAGGCAGGAGGGGAAGGGAGAAAATGGGAAAAGTCATAGGGTAGAGGGTGGAAAGGTATTCATTTGGATGGAGGGGAATACAATATGCAACAGGTAGATGGGCAAAAGATGAAGGTGCCAGGGGAGGGCACTCATTTGCAAGAGTTACAGACAACAGAGGCAAATATTATTGTAGACACACTTCTACAGTAATGAGGGCTTCTGAGTAGCTGCCTGGACAGAAGTGGGCTAAATCGGTGTGGAAGGGAGAGTGGGAGGATACCTATGAAGGTATATAGGTTTAGAAGGAGATATTTGTACAGGTAGATTTATCTTTACTACAAATATACCCATGATTGTGGAGCATAGATGATGCAACGCTATGAAAAAGGCACAGGCATAATCAAACTCCTTGAGGGAATGAACTACTGGGCCTATAGAGAGCCAAGACTATTGTCTTGGAGAACACCAAGGTCAAATGGCATAACATAATTCATAAAGACAATATTATATACTGTACTTTGTGGGTAGGACTGTGGTCTTAAGATCTCATGACCAACCAGCTAAGGTATAACTACTGGTCTCTCCCCATCTGGAGGAAAGAAAAGTGATGAAAATTGAATCACCTATGGAACCATTTAAGCCAATGGACTAATGGACCACACAAACATCAGCCTCCACTAACCTGAGAACAGAAGGACTAGATGGTGCCCAGCTACCACTACCACTCGCTTGGAAAAAGATCACATTAGAAAGGTCCTGGATAGAGTGAGGGAAAATATGAAACAAAACTCAAACTCCTAAAAGACCAGGCTAATGGTCAGAAAAAGATAACGGGGACCCCCAATACTATGGCCCTTATTGTTCCTGGTAAGTGCTGTCAAGTCAGTTCCGACTCATAGCAACCCTATGTACCCTTGGTCCTACTTCTGAGCACATCGCTGCAACCACTGTGTCCATCCATCCTGTCTAGGGTCTTCCACTTTTTGTCACCCCCTCTACTTTACCAAGCATGACATCCTTCTGCATGGACTGGTCTCTCTTGATAACATGCCCAAAGTACATGAGAAGAAGTCTCATCCTCCTTGCCTTCAAGAAGCCTCTGAAGAGTCTTCGTCATCCTTCAGGTCTGGAACTGAACTCACCCATATGGTAGAAACTACCATCTAAGAACACAAGGGCAGCATGGACCCAGGGACAAAGCTTGCAGAGTGAGGAACGGAGGAAGAACATAAACAGGAGCCACAGGGAAGAAGTTGGATAGGCCCTAGTTCATTAAAGGGATTTCAGTGGATGAGTTCAAATAGAATGTGTACGAATTGTTGGATGTGAAACTAGCTATCTGCTCTGTAAACTTCCAGCTAAAGCACACTAAAAGATGAAAAATAAATAAAATAAGGGGTGTTGGGGGGAAGACTTGCCAGTTTAAGGTAGGCATTTTTCTTATACCCTCCCAACCTCCCCCACAAAAGAATTCTAAAAAGTTGCATTAGAATGCAAGCTCCATAAGGACAAAGGGGTTGGTTTTATTCATTGCTGTAACCTCAGTACCTAGGACAGTACCTGACATACAGGATACTCAAATACATTGCATAGATACACTGATAAAATTGCTCTTTTCAATCCAGGACACATAAACCCCTCAGGACCAAAAATGAGAATAGTGATACCAGGAAGATAAGGGGAAGGTGGGGGGAGAAGGGGGTAACCGATCCCAAGGATCTACATATAAGCCCCACCCTGAGGGGCAGACAACAGAAAAAGTGGGTGAAGATAGACATTGGACTATAAGACATGAAGAATAATGTATAAATTATCAAGGGTTCATGTAGGAGAGGGGGGAAAGAAGGGAGGGGGGAAATGAGAAGCTGACACCAAGGGTCAAGTGAAAAGAAAATATTCTAAGAATGACGATGGCAGCATATGTATAAATGTGCTTGATATGATGGATGGAGGGATGGATGGGTGGATGGATGGATGGATGGATGGTGATAAGAATTGTAGCAGCCCCCAGTAAAATGATTTTTAATTGCTCTTTTCAGTACTCCCACTGAAATCTCTCAACTATGCCTCTTTCGATTTGACAACAGTTAGTAGATTGGCCCTCAAGACTAGCAGGAACATTTGAGGACTCTGACATGTGCTGGACACTCAATGGCGTAACATTCATTCACAAGCAAAGCCACAGATAGCGAGTCCATTCCGACTCATAGGGACCCTACAGGACAGGGAAGAACTGCACGACAGTAAGTCTTTGCAGAAGCTGAAGTCACAGTTTTCTTCCTGGGAGCAGCTGGTCGGTTCAACCCTTTCTGGTTTGCATCCCAGTGTTTGACCCACGGAGTCAGCAGGGCTTCTCAACCCTTACAAACACTCAACCAAATTCCAGGTTTCCACAATGAGGTGACTGGCTTATAAGTACCCCCTCAACCCCCATGTGTCTATTTGTTGAATTTTTCTTTGAGCATACTGCTTTCCAATCATTACTCTAAGTAATTTATAAATACCAAGTGACTTCAACTCTTTGAGTGAGACAGGTAAGCTCTATTACAGAGGAGGAAACTGTGGCATAAGAAGGTAAATTATGGTGGCTGAGGTCCCCCAGTGCCGTTTCTGGTTTCTGTGGTCTCTCATCCTGCAACAGAGTGGCCCAGATGTGTCCTCATGATGGTTGGAGGGATCTGGAAGGGAGCGTAGAAGTTTCTAGAGGGCTGGGCTGGGAATTGACACACCACCAACTTCCTGCACATTCTACTGGTCGAAGCAATTCATAGGCAGCTCAGATTCAAGGCATAGGGCCAGAGATGTCCCATCTTGATTGCGCAGATGCTAAATGGGACCCAGGTCCACAGCGAAAAATTGCGATCATAATTTCTGCAAACAAGCTACCATAGTGTACCTGCAAACAGTGCATAATTTACAGTAGGGGGTCAGCAAACTGGGGCCCATCCCGAGACAGCTGGGTTTAGTGAATAATAGTAACTGTCCCTTGCTATAATGACAGAGTAGAATAGTTGTGACATGAGCCCCGAATGATCTGCAAAGCCTCAAATATGCCCCTCCCCCCATATCTCCTTACAGAACATGTCACCCTTGATCTACATTCTTTCAGGAGATGCAAGAACCAGAACCCTAAATTGCCCACCACACTCCCTGTCTGCTAATAAATCGGTCACCCTTTCAATAGCAAGGAAATAATGCAGGGAACCACTGGCAAACAATCTCAAAATACTAAACAAGAAGTAGTTAATGACCTAGTTCTCTGACATTTATCTCTTTTATTCCTCCTAGCTTAGAATTGTCTCATTCTACTATGTTTCCCTCCTACTCCTGAAGTCTGGCTTTTAAGAATAAATCAGAAAGGAAGGTAGAGCAATATTCTAGAGAGACACCAAAATGTGTTTTGCAATAGGCAACTATGATGTATTCGAACCTAATTCCACTGACAAACCACCCCAAAGATAAACTCTGTAGGCTCAAGTTCGTGGTAAAATTAACAGGTGCTGTGCCTTATTTTGACTCCAAGGTAAGGTGACCAGATGTCCCACTTTTTAACAATTTAACCACATCCCACAGCATTTTAAAATTAAAATAAATATATCACAATACTATTTTTGCATTCTACGAAAATGTTTATTGCTCCATATAGACCAAATTTTTAATCAAGACCCCACACCCACCCCCGGGTCAATGGTGCCCTGCTAAAAATCTGGTCACTTTACTCCAAGGACAAGATCAAGTTAAACACTTTTTTATTTGAAGAAATCATTTTATTGGGGGAATCTTACACTCTTAATACAATCCCTACATCTGTTGTATCAAACACAATGGTATATATGTAGCCATCATCATTTCAAGTTAAATACTTTGATGGAACATTTACTAGAGAGGTCAAATGTCCACCCTTCCTAAAAACATTGGGTTTAACCTTAATCATATGCTTATTAAAGAGCCCTGGGTAACTGGCAGAAGTCAGAGATTTGAACCCACTAGAAAGATCTTCCTCCTTCACAGATGTCAGCCTTAGGTATCTTATGGGGCAGTGCAGCTCTGTGCTGTGGTGTCTCGATAAGTCAGAATGAATGCGGTGACACAGGGTCTGAGGTTTGTGTTTTATGAGAGGAAATCCTGGCTGTTACCATAGAAATTCCCTCGGCTGATGAGGTCAATGTCACCATGGTTTGAGTGGTTCTACCTGTTGGGCCACTTGAATCCACATTTACAAGTGCCTATTGAACAAGAAGGGAGTAAAATGTCTTCCTTTGTTTTCCAAACTGGTGGCTACACACAGGGCTCATGCAAATCGAAGTGAGTGGAACACAGCTATACCCACCTATACCCACTCAAACCCACCCCCAGCCTCACCCCCGGATGAGGGCAAGCGGGGCAGGGAGTCAGGGCTATTGTATGCCTCTCTTCGGCTCACACTTCCCTGTCCCAGAGCATTGAATGTTTCTATCGCCTGTCTGGAGAGCATTGGGCCATGGCCATTTTATCAGGCTCCAGGGGAAGAGGGTGGTGTTTGCTGGCTCAAAGAAGGGAGTGTAAAGTTCTCAAAGTTTTGCTCTGACCATCTTCCAGGGCAGCCCTCTTCTGCCACCCTCGGAGGCAGCCTTGCAAGCAGATTGCTACTGGCCATCAACCAGATGATCTCCTTCATAGAAAAAGCATTGCGCCTTGGCTTCTTTTCCAAGCACATAAGCCGTAAGGGAGTGTGTTTTCTAAGACCAGGAAAAAATCCCCCTTCTCCCTGATGGCTGAGGAGCCAACCAACGAACTCACATTGCATTTGCCTACCTCCCCGCAACGCCCTAAATTCGGTCTGACCAAAACCAAACTCACTGCCGTCGAGTGGATCTCGCCTCCTAGGGACCTTAGAGGATGGCCTTTGTGGGGCTCTAAGGCTGTAACTCTTTACGGGAGTAAAAAGCCTCATCTTTCTCCCGAGCAACAGCTGGTGGTTTTGAACTGCTGACCTTGCCCAAGTAACCATCAGCGCTCCCCTGCTCGATTCACTGATGATAGCTTCTCAGCTGCCACTCACTGGCTATAGGACCTCAGTCATGTCCTCCTCTCTCCGCTAGCAAAAGAACAACCCATAGTCACCTTACTGCCTAATTCGCTTCAGAGCTCTGCCTGTGACCTAGCAAAAGCACATTGCCAGGCCTTTCTTCCAGGGCACCTCTGGGAAGGTCCACCACACTAAACTTTCAGTTAGCAGCTGAGTGTGTGATGTTGTGCACCTCCCAGCAGCTCCATGGAGATAGCAGGCTGGGAAGGAGTCAAGGGGCATAGGGAGGTAAGTGATGGGCTAAGAAAGGATCAGCAGTTCAAGCTCACCAGCTGCTCCTTGAGGGAAAATGAGGCTGTCTGCTCCCAAAAAGAATGACAGTCCCAGAAACCCAATGGAGCAGCTGACTGACCTAATGGATCACTGTGACTCAGAACTGCTTTGGTAACAGTGGGTTTGGGGGCTTTGGTTAGAGTTGTACTTGGGAATCACCAGAGGGCCTCAGGCAGGAGCCTGTTGGGGAGAGGGGCTCAGTGTTGGGCAGATAGGACCAAGATAAGGAGTTTCAAACCCACCAGCTGTTCAGCAGGAGAAAGAGAAGGCTGTCTGCTCCTGTAAAGACATACCCAGGAAATCCTACCCAGGGTCACTAGGGGTGAGAATCAACTCAATGGCAAGGGGGTTGGTTTCATTTAGAGTCATGGACTAGTCATACTTGGTGTCTGAAGATGTGACTTCCCCAGGACTTTGAAGTAGCTTACCAGGAATTTATAGACTACCCTTTACAGGTGCATCATGGGAAGCCTGCCCACTCTAACAGCCAGGCTGTGACCACTCATACAAGATCCAGAAATCCTGGCAGTTCTACCAGCACTTTGCTACCCAAAGTGTCTGCAGTGAAAGCGCACCAGCCATGTCAAGGGCACAGAGCCTTGGCACTCGCTTTTGTACAGATTTCAGCCTCAGAAACCCTCAGGGGCAGTTCTGCTCTGCCCTATCGGGTCGCCACGAGTGGGAATCAGAACTTGACAGCCGTCAAGAGCAATAACAGCGCAAACATATGGGCACCTAAACACATGCCAACAGCAACCCCCACAGACAGTCTTCAATGAATAAAAAATATCCTACAAAGAGGGATCGTGCTAGTGAACCACAAAAGTCTCACGTGCTCCCTTGGAACCAGACTTCATCAATCGCCATTGGTAGCATCCCGTGGCAAACGTGGGAACTGCTTTGGGAAAGAGCTGCCTTCCCCGTGCTGAGCCTGCTAGGAAGAATCGTATCACCAGGAAGTGCTGGTGGCGCCCAGTGACAAAGTGCTTACTCCAAAGAAAAGCACACACAAAAAACGGCATCTGCGGTGGCTCCCCCGCCCCTTGTCCTTTTTCCAGGTTGGAAGCAGCTAAAAGGAGGGAGCTGTAACACCCACTTCCTTCCGCTTCTATTTCAAGTCCAAGTCAGGCTGGGATCAGAAGCTACAGCTGTCCTCCATCGTGGAGGTGTGGGAACTACCCGCAGCCCCAAATGGCAAGCCTGCTTTGCCTGGCTGTGAGTCCTCTTGCAGCCAGCCCCCAGTCCTTGCTCTCAAGCTTGTCATGAAGGTTTTCCAGAATCGGGATCTAATAGCTTGCTGTCCATGCATACAAGGAAAATATTAGTCTTGGGCCCCCAGTCCTACAGGACAGACAGACTCCACACACTCACATACACCCTCTCTTACTTCTGGACCCCCAGCATTATACACACACAGCCCTAGAGACAGAACACACACATCCTCTTAGTTCTTGGCCACCAGACAGACAGACAGACACACACACACACACACACACACACACAACCCCTGCTCTCTTAGTCCTGGAGCCCCCAGTCCCACAGACAGACTATACACCTAGAGAAGGTATCCTGAACACCCTCACTCTGGGAAGGCGGGGCTGGAGAGGAGAGGAGAGGAGAGCAGAGGTGAACCCAGACACCAGCCAATGCAAACAGCACTTCCAGAACAGGGCAAACTTTGTGTCTGGGCGGCTGCAGAGCCCCAGAAATGGCCGAGGCAGGGGGAGTGGCAGCCGGTCTCCAGGAAGGGAGAGGAGCATGCACCCGGCCATGTGCAGGGCTCTGCTGCGGAGGAGGCTGGGTGTCCCCTGGGGACAAGGGCGTCGCCGCCATCCGCATGTGGGCTGCTGAGCCCAGCCTCTGCTACCTGGCCGCCACCTCGGGGCTCCTCGGGCAGCCCCTCGCCCACCCCTGTCCCCATGTCCCCATGTCCCCACAGACCAGAGCCCCAGCGGCGCGCTGGGGGCGCGGGGCCCTACCTGGTGCAGCGTCTCGGCGGGCAGCTGCGACGCCCGGAACAGGTCGCCCACGGGACCCGCCGCGGCGGTGGCCGCGCCGGGGACCGGGCGGACGGACTCGGGGCCACCGGCGGGAGCCCCGGCCGCGGCGCCGGCGCAGCGCGCGAACAGCTCGGAGTAGCACTGCTGCTCGGCGTCGCTCAGCAGCAGCGACGGCCCCGAGCCGCCCCCGCCCGCCGCCTCCATGGCTGCAGGGCCGGCCGCGCCGCGTCGCGCCGAGCCCGAACCCGCTGGGGCCTCGCTGCCGCCCCCACGCCCCGCAGCTGCCGCCGCGCCGCCGCTTCCTCCGGCGCGCGCCCCGCCCCCGGGGGAATGTTGTGCCGCTGCGGCGCGGCACATGGAGACGGCCGCGCGCCGGCCAATCGCCGCCCCGGGCCCCGCCCGCGCGCGCAGGTAACCCGCCCCTCACCTGCCGCGCCCCGCCGCGCCGAGACGAGACGCGAGCAGGTGGCTCCGCCTGAGGCGGGCGGAGGGCTGGCGGCCCGACCCCGGTGGGGTGGAGCAGGTGTGTGCCCACGCCCAGCGCGCCGGGCCCTTCTCGGCCCGGGGACGGACGGAGCCGGCTGCCGTCCGTTTCCTTCTTTGCCGGACTGTGCTGCTTCGGTCCCGAAAAGCAAGGGGGGAGGGGGGTTCCAGGGGCCCCTCTGGGAACGAGGTCCCAGGGCGGCCACTTTCCTGGGAATGTTTCAAACCTGGCCTTGGGCCCCTCCTGCAAAAGCTTGGAGTCAGGGGGGCACCAAGTGAAAGATTGGCTACATGCCACCACCCACCACGGCTGGCAAAGAGGCAACACCGGAGATTGCTCCAGTCAAAAGAACAACCAAGCTTCCCACCCCGGGGCAGTCCCACCCTGTTAAGTGGGGGCCCTGAAGGTTGAAATAATCGACTGGTACCTAACAAGAATCACAAGGCCCTTTGGGGCCGATCATTTTGCCCAACTCCCAGATTGTCAGAAAGGGAAGAGTGGGTTTATTGGCACCTTTCCTTAACCAACACTGGTTAAGTAAGCAGGGGGTCCACAAACTACAGCCCACAGGCCACATGCAGCCCACCAAGGACATGTGTTGGGCCCGCTGGGTATTTTTGCCATGGCTGCTGTCCTGCTTAGCAGACAACGCATCCCAGGCCCGCAGTGAATTTGTTCCTAGTTATTTTTTTAAGCAAAATCCAACCCTCCAATGGTCTGAGGGACAGTGAATGGCCCCCTGTTTAAAACGTTTCAGGACCCCTGATCTACACCCTAAGAAAAAACCCTGGGGGCTCCCTGCAAAAGGGCTCAACTGCTATCTTTAAGGTCTGCAGTTGAAACCCACCAGCCACTCTCCAGTGGCCCTCTGTTCTGGTAGAGATGACAGCCTTGAAAGTCCTTTGCGTTGTCCTATGAGTTGGACTTGACCATAAAGCAGCCTAGAACAGGTTGATCCACTAAGGCCTAAAAATGTAGTCTTTGAAAAAAACACTTCAAAACAGGTACACCTTCACAGCAATGCCAACACTAGAACCTACATCTTTAGACTCTTACCCAGGTACCATCCCCCAAACCCTTCCCCATCTGCAAGCAAAAACACTATTATTTTTCTTGCTTTTTAAAAAAATCATTTTTCGGGGAGCTCTTACAGACATCCTAACATTCCATAGTTCAATCACATCAAGCAGTATTGCTATCACAATCCATTTTAAAAACCTGTTTTTTTCTTCTTGAACTCTGTGAGATCTGCTCCCCTTTATCCCCACTATTATTTTTCAAGGGTTATTTGCTCTCCCTCATTTCCCCTGACGAGTGTTCCAGCCACTTTTAAGAGCAAATCTTTAAAGGACTTCACTGAAAAGAAAATGTTTACCCCACGGCCTGAGTCCATCGACACTGAAGATGCCGTCATAAGTCCTGCATACTTGCCTCTCTTTCCCCAAAGTTCTCTCATAAAATGTCAGCCTCCTGAAGGAATTTGCAGCACCGAAATGCTCATTAAGCTTAGCCGGGAAACACTAACACAGAGTGGGGAAGAAATTAGCCCAAGATAGTAGAAAGAAAATGTTTTGAAAAGGATGATGGTGACTTATGTACAAGTGTGCTTGATGCAATTGATGTATAGATTGTGATGAGTTGTAAAAGCCCCCAATAAAATTATTTCTAAAAAAAGAAAGAAACCAGCCCAAGGTTAAGTACCCATTTAAGTACCCATTTTGGAATTTGCTTTCATAAAGAGATATGTAAAAAGTTTCAACCCAAATAGATTTTTGTAATTAGTTGGGATTTAATACATATGCTATATCACTCCATATTGCAATCATGTCGCGTAGAATTGTACAATTGCTAGCACAATCAGTTTCCAAACATTCTTTTTCTGCATGGACTCCTTGACATCGTCTCCCTTTTACACACACCCTGCAACTACTGGACCTCCCCCTCCCCATGAGCCCCTTATTCTACTTGCTGTTCCTATAAGGTTCATCAATACTGGATTAGGTGTACTGGAAACTGGAAAAGCATATAACACAGCTTCAAGAGGGTGAGCTCCTCTGACATAACTGTGAACAAACAAAACCCAGACAAAACCACACAAACCAAAATTACAGAGAATTCTGGAAACCAGAGCAGGTGCAGCCTGCATCGTAGTGGGGCATCAACTAACAAAGTTTTAAATGTTTGATCTTCTCTTCTCCTCTCTCCCAAGCACTCTGGTCAGTGACCACTTCCCTCTCGTCCCTCAATTTTAGATAGGGTGGGGGGAGTTCTCCAGAAGCTTATTTCCTATGTAATTCCCCAATGAATCTTGGGCTCCCATTGTCATCCATCACCTTCTGTACACCGGATTCTTACAATATAGACTCTGATACTCATCCTTCCTTCCACTTTGGTTTATATGGATTCCAGTCCTCTGGTGATGGATGATGGTGTGCTTCTTCCATGCCGAATAGTTTTCATTTGAAATAGCCAGCAGTCGATGAGGGAGGGGCAATTCAGAAAAGAAGGCTGAGAGGGGGTACATATAGGTGCTGGAATTGAGTGTTTTTGCTGTGCATATTGTACCTGCTCGATGACCACGGCAAATTGATTGTTTTAACTCATAAGTGAAAAACAGAAGACAAATGGCACATCAAGGAAGATATGAAGTATATTTTGTGTGGCAGTCCCCTATTCTGGTATCAATTTGAGGATTAAGAGTGTAGGGGTGGAGTCTAGCCTGTCAATGTGGACACAGCCAATGAGACCTGTGTGGGCACGGCTTTCTCTGAGAATTCTGGGAAATGTGGTAATTCCTCCTTGGAGAGGAAGATTCTCTCTCTCTCTCTCTCTCTCTCTCTCTCTCTCTCTCTCTCTCTCTCTCCACTTCCCTGGAGAGTTCTTATTGACAACACTCTCTCTTACAGATGTTATACCGATAAGACACAAGGCTGAATTCCTGTGAGACATCCCAGAAGAGAAGCCACATGGACCTACCTTGATGGAACCAGACCTCTGAAGACAGAGGAGCCACTCAGAGACCCCTGGCAGCGCTGAAATGTTTACAACACCACTGGATCCAAAGGCATTCTACCTATCTGGATTATCGTCATCTTGCATTCGGTGTCACTGCACGTGTTCCATGAGTCTGAAGAAGATTTTATAGACTGGTATCAGACATATGGATTAATCTCAACCTTATGACCTTGGACTGGACTGGGTTGGGATGTTTTCTTAATGTACAGTTGCTCTTGTACATAAACCTTTCCCTCAGACACACATTCATGCTTATGACTCTGTTTCTCTAGTCTACCTGGGCTAACACACTTTGTTTTTTTTTTTTGGGGGGGAGCATCACTGCCCTCAGGTGGTGGGAGTAGGAGGCCCAGCCTTTGCTCCATGGAGCTGGAATCGAACCTCCATCCCAGTGGGCCGCAGTCCCGCGCACAACCACTACGCCACCGGGGCTCAGCCCCACACTTTGTTATTATGGCCCAACTAAAATGAGGATGAAGGCCAGAAGATGACGAGAAGAAACAATGATCAGGAGATGACACTCACAACTCTCTCCCAGGGGGTCAAGGCTGACTCAAAGAGACCCTACAGTACAGTGTAGAAGTGTCCCTGAGGGTTTCTGAGGCTGTCACTCTTTACAGGAGGAGAAATACGGGGTTTGGGAGGCGGGATGATGACAAAGAATTATGGGTAGAGGAAGAGAGAGATAGAAGAAGACAAAAAAGAAAGAAAAAATATGTCCACCTCGTAAAAGATGGTCAGGGAAGTATTTTTCTTTTACAATTCAGAGAAATGAAAGAATTGAAACATCAAGAGGCTTGGGAGCATGTTAGAAACAGTGATGACTAACTTAGCTTGGGAATTTCCATGTCGAAATCTCCCCACCTTTGTATTTTCCACACCTTCTCCTATCATCCACAATTACAAGAAAACTCAAGCACTCCAGATCATCCCAACTCCTCAAACACCCACTGTGGAGTAAGGAAAGCCATAAGCCAAGAGGTGGTGCTTAGTCCCTTTCTCCCCTTTGAGTCCACCATCTATTGGTCAGTTTTGATGACTATGATGCTCCTGACCCAAGCCATGGCCTTTCAATTGTCTCATATACATGCAGCAGTTGAATAAGGAAGACAAGAATCAATGTGCTCCAACTGTGGTGTTAGTGAAGATGACTGAACTGAATGAACTGTGGGGCTGCTAAGAGAATGAACCACTGTGTCTTAGAAGAAATACAATCAGAAGGTGAGGCTTCCCATTGCACACTATGTCGTCAGGAAAGATGAACCATGAGAAGAGGACATCTTGTTTGGTAGAGAGTCTGTGAGAGCAAAAGAAAACAGTGGACTGAAACATATCAGAGACCCTGGAGATGCCAAAGGACCAGGCAATGTTTCATTCTGGAGACCATGTGTAGCAGCCAATTAGATCCAAGCCAAAGAAACCTCTGCCATCAAGTCGATTGTGATTCGTGGCAACCCTCTAGGAGACAATGAAACTACCCTTGGAGCTTTCTGGAACTATAGCTCTTTATGGAAGTAGACAGCCTCATCTTTCTCCCTTGATGGGGCTGGTGGTTTTGAACTGTTGACCTTGTGGCTAGCAGCCCAGTGCATAAGTCACCACACTACCCAGGGCTCTTTGCCAGTGATGGTAGATAGACAGCAAAGAACAACAGCCTTTCTGTTTGTCCTCAGCCTTCCTTGAGAATGGTGCACCATTCAAACTGAGGTTACAAAGGAAACCCGCCTCCAGGATAAACACCAAGCTTCACTTTCCTCTATGACTCACGGCAAAGGAAATATGAGGTACAATAATATCTGTCAGTCACACAGTGATCGGTGGCCTTTCAAGGCACTTTTCGTACCCATTACTCATTTCGGCCTCCCAGGAACTCTCAGAGGTAGGTTGAAGATGCTTTTATCTCCATTTTGCAGATGAGAAAAATAGGCACATCGATGATTTGATTTGCCCAACAGAATACTGGGTTTGGCACGACTCTTCTACATGACTCAACTCAGTTTAAGAAATCTGACAGCTAATTTATGAAGCTCCATAGACTGCAGAGATGGGCAGGAAGTCTCCCATCTGTGTCTGTAAATCTGTCACTCAGGCAGTCAACATGTATTAGTGGAGCAGGAAGCATGCACCACAGTCTCCTGGAGTACTGTGAGAAATGTACAACATGGATACACATGCACAAGATAAGATATGTTGCTTCAAGAAAGGAGTCCGCAGCCCCGAAGAAAAGTCAAAACTTAGGCAGGAAACATAAACCAAGAAGCAAAAAAGGCAATTCAGTGCTAAATTGTGTGCCCCGGGCTAAGAGCTATGGGACTTAAGAACAGTAAGAATAACTCACCGCCATCAAGTCGATGCCAACTCAAAGCGACCCCATTGGACAGGGTAGAACTACCCTAGTGGGTTTCCCAAACTGGAACTTTTGACAGGAGTAGAAAGCCTCCTCGTTCCCTTTTCCTTTCCCTCTCCCTCTTTCCTTTCACTTCGCCAGCCTCCTCCAATCCTCACCAGTCACTCCAGTCGGGTCATCGAGCCTTTCCTGTTGGGCGCTGGCTCAGGGGGTTTCTCTTCTCTCAAGCCCTGGCAGCAGAGTGGTTATGCATTGGGCTGCTCACTCCAAAGTCAGCGGTTGGAAACCACCAGTGACAGAGCCTCCCCATCACAGTAAGACACAAGCCACCAGAGCATGACAAACTGACAGACCAATGGCTGTCAAGGACTTCGTCTTGCTTGGATCCACATTCAGTGCTCATGGAAGAACAATCAAGAAACCAAAGGACATGTTGCATTGGGCTGCGCAAGACCTCTCTAGAGTGTTGAAAAGCAAGGGTGTTACTTTGAGGGCTAGGGTGCACCGGACCCAAGCCCTGATATTTTCAATGATCTCATATACATTTGAAAGTTGAAGGTTGAATAAGGGCAACTGAATAAATAGTGATGCCTTTGAATTACGGCACTGGAGAAGAAGATTGGAAGTACCATGCATGGCCATAAAGGAAAAAAAAAGCCAAGCTAATCCGACTTGGAAGAAGTACAGCAAGAATGCTCCTTCGAGGCAAGGATGGTGAGACTTCACCTCGTGTATTTTTGACATGTTTTCAGGAGAGACCAGTCCCTGGAAAGAAGAGCATGCTTGGTAAAGTAGAGGGTGAACCAAAAAGGAGGAAGACCGTCGACAGGATAGACTGACACAGTAGCTGACACAACGGGCTCAAATGAAAGAACAGTGGTGAGGATGGCACTGGACCAAGCAGTGTATGATTCTGTAGTACATAAGTTCGCTATGCGTCAGTCCTGACTCAAGAGTGCTGAAGAACAACAACAACATGACCCAGCAAGCCTTCTCCATATCCTAAAGAAGTAAGAGTGATAACTCAAACAGACATAGGTGTGTGCATACTCAATGCAGTACTGTTCACAACAGCAAGAACATGGCAACAACCTAAATGTCCATCGGTGGAAAGGTGGATAGAGAAACCCTGGTACAAGAACAGGGCCAACAAGGGGAGCAGTGATACTAGGAGGGTAAGGGGGGCGTGGAGTAAGGGACAACCAATCACAATGATTGACGTATGGCCCCCATCCCAGGGGGTGCGAACAGCAGGAAAAAATGGCTCTTGCTTGTCCAATGAGACAGGAGTCAATGTAAAACATGAAAAAAGAGAATAATTTACAAATTATCTAGGGGGCTTGGGGGAGGGAGGGACAGGGGAATATTAGGAGCTGATGCCAAGGGCTCAAGGAGAAAGAATATGTTTTGAAATGATGATGACCACATATGTAAAGATGTGTTTACAAAATGGTTATATGTATGGATTGTGATAAGAGTTGAAGACTGAGCCCCGGTGGCGTAGTGGTTGTGCGTGGGACTGCGGCCCACTGGAATGGGGGTTCAATTCCAGCAGCAGCTCCACAGGAGCAAAGGCTGGGCCTCCTACTCCCACCACCAGAGGGCAGTAATGCCAAAAAAAGAGTTGTAAGCGCCCCCAATAAAATAAAATAAACTTTAAAAAAAGAGAAAGAACCCTGAGTACATAGCCACAGTGGGATACTACACACCACTGTAAAACAACAGTTGAACCAAGCAGCACTTCACAACATGGATGGGCCTGGAGAACATCGGGTTGAGTGAAATGATTCCAACACAAAAGGACAATATTATATGAGACCACTATAAGTGAAAAATTGATTCACAAACCAAGAGGAAACCATTCATACCAAAGGGAACAAACTTTGGAGTCTGCCTTGGGCAGAAAGGTGAGGGAGAGAAAAGAAAGTAAGAGATGAGACAGGGCATAGGTGTTAATCTGGTGGAAGGGAGGAAAGTTACCCACATGAAGGAGAAGGGGGATCAAGCAGCGGGTGGAGGATAAACTTTTAAGGGTGTTGATTTGTAATTTAAACTCTTGAATACAAAGTTAAGGATTAAAAATGTAACCTCCCCTATTAATTTATGATTTTTAAAAAATAATATTCCCATTTCTCTCAAGGTAATCCATAATTATTATGATCTACAAAGCCTTCATATAGTTAATAATACAAAGTCAACACCATTTCTTCCATTTTCTTTTGCTACTCTATGTTCAAAGGAGCCCTTGGGCACAGTGGAGTATATGTTGGGGTGTTCACCTCGAGGTCAACAATTTAAATCTACCAGTCACTCCTTGGAATAAAGAGGGAACTCTGGTTTAAGTATTTACAGCCTCAACCACTCTCGCTCTTTTCCAGAGAGCTGGTCCCTGCACGCAGGTCTCTTCTGGTCGTTTAAATAAGATTCTTTAATTCTAAAAAAAAAAAGTACTTACAGCCGCATAGACCCAAGGGTGCAGTTCAATCTACTCTGTCCAATGTCACTATGAGTAGGAATAAATTCAGTAGGAAGGAGTGAACACTCTATGCTCACGAGCAAGTTTCAGAATCTTTCCCGACACCCACTTGGTCTTTCTTCTTTCCTATCTTTTAATGATCTTTTGCTTTCTTCGCGTAGACTGTTCTTGATGTCACCCCATAACTCTTCAGTCACTAGTGTTAAGACATTAAATCTGGTTTTATATGGTCTCTAAATTCAGGTGGGATGGACGTAAGGTTGTACTTTGGTTCTTCTGAAATTTTCAATTTTTTCTCGGGCTTTCCATTGAGCTTTCATATAAGCAGGTGATGAACTGTTCTGTAGGCAACCCCCATCCTTGCTCTGATGGATGATACTGAGCTTCTTCACAATCTCCTTTCACTAATTTATGATTTCAAAGGGAGGCGGAACCACATTACTATTAACTACCATCCAGCGTGCTGGTTCTCTTTGTGTTTTACACTCCTGTGAGTTTTGACAAACACAGGATGCTGACGGCCCACCATGACAGCATCCTACAGAGTAGGTGCATAACCCTGAAAATACTGTGCCTTTCTGCCTCAGCCCTCCCCTCTCCACTGTGAACCCCTCTCTCCGCTCTCCACTGTGAACCCCCGGCCACCGCTCTCCTTGTCACTGTTTCTGTGGCTTTGTCTCCATCCAACGTGCAGAGTGTAATTTTTCCAGGTTGGCGTCTTTCACCTCGCAACATGCATTTAAGGTCCCTCCGGGGACCATAGCTTGGCCAACTCATCTCTTGTTAATCACTGAATAAAGCTCCACAGCATGGGTGTGCCACCATTTGTTGCTTCGTTCGTTTGTCCAAGGACATCTTGGTGGCTTCCAATTGGGGGCAATTATGAATAAAGTGGCTATGAACATTCGTGTACAGGTTTTTCTGTGAATGCACATTTCATTTGGGTAAACACGTAGGAAGCTAATGGCCAGATGGTAAGCTTTAGCCTACATGAAGCCTGGTGAGGAACTGCCAGACAAACACAGCAGCAGTTTTTTAAAACCCAGGAGGAATCCAAATGACATTTGAAAAACAAAATTAAATGTTAGGAACATCAAGCACTAGTCTTCATTTCTACCTGTTCTTTAGTAGAAGAAATTGTTCTTTCAAACTTCCAGAGACACAAACATAAGACTGCAGAAACTAGAAAAATGAATATCCCTTAAGGCTGATGGGGAACAAGAACCTTCTAGAAGGCTGTACTTTGGGCGATTCTCAGGATCACACAGGGTTGCGTTCTGTTGTACATAGGGCCAATATGAGTTGGAACAGACTTGAATGCACCTAACAATAACAAAGTTTACCCAGTTATTCTGACTCCATGGTAGCCAGAGAAAGCAGCACAGCGATGCACTCCAGGAGAGCCACGTTACGCTCTTCTCCTCGAAATCTAGTATCACTGCTCAACACGGAAGTGTCTAGGTGAGCCTGGCCACTCATTCAGAATGACCCCCGATGCATAATGGAGCGAAAGGCTATCCAGTCTTGCAAAATCCCCGATTCTTGAGGATCCCACCATGGTGATTCATTGGATTTTCATAGGCTGATTTTGAGGAGTAGATCATCCAATTTTCTTCCTACTGTGGAAACACCACCCAAACCTCTTTAGGAGCATAGCACCACACACCAGCTGCTGCCGGCCCAGGGGTGGCTTGACCTGAGAAGCATTGCCTCCCCCATGCCCCCTCCCTGTGTGAAAGACAGCAGGCCAAAGCTGACCCCTTACCTGCTTTTTTGTGTAGCTGTTGAGTAAAGAGATGCTTTCACCTCTTCTTATACAAATGGTTGGGCAAATATACAAATGTGCCTGGCACAATGGCTAGATGGATGGATTGTGATAAGAGCTGTACGAGCCCTCCCCACTCCAAAAAAGATGTAACTACTGACACGAATTATGTATGTATGTATTATAATAAAATTGTATAAACACCCCCCAATAAAATGATTTTTTAAAATTCAGAACATTAAAAAAATAGATACCAAGGGCTCAAGTAGAAAATGTTTTGGAAATGATGATGGCAACATATATACAAATGTGCTTGATACAATTGGTGAATGGAATGTAATAACTGCTGTAAGAGCCCCCAATAAAATTATTTTTTTAATTATTGGGAACAGGGGAAACAAGACATGGGGAGCTTTGAAAAGTTGTTGAATGCAAAAATAATGACCTGATCTGTAAGCCCTCCCCTAATTTACAAGAAAAAATCTTTTAATGTTTAGGGGGAAAACGCAGTGTTTTCTGTGTGTTGAATAATATTTCACAACATGGGAGAATTCCATGAGATTTATACTGCAGTGACCAGAAAAAAAGTTTTATTAGAACTCAGCCACATCCATCCCTTTATGGATTGTGTCAGGTGGTTTTCACACAACAAAAACAGTTCAACTGTGACAAGAAAATCAAGACCCTCAAATTCTAAAATATTAATTAACCCCTTTTTCAAAACTGCCAACCTTGGAAGCATCAGAACCTAACATTTCCTTATGCTTCTGTTTATCAGGAACCCAGATTGTGTGTCAGGCTGCTAACAGCAAAGTCAGTCATTCCTGCTTCTCAGGAAAAAGATGAGGCTCTCAGTTCCCATAAAGATGTATACCTCAGAAACCCTATACAGGGCGCTTGCAGGCTGAATCAACTCTGTAGAAGAGGTTTGACTGGATGGGCTGGATGGCCAGTGTAACAAGTCTTGGAGATGCAGTAGTTAAAATGCCTGCAAACCCCAAAGTTGGTCGTTTGGACCCACTAACAACTCCGTGAGAGAAAGCAGTGGCAAGGTGCTTCAGGAAGATGTGCAACCTCAGAAACCCCATCGGGCAGTTCTGCTCTGTCCTACAAAATCGCACTAGGAGTTGAAATTAACTGGAAGGCAACTGTTTTAAGGCTGATTTACAGGCCCTCAGGGGTGGGGGTGCAAAGGGAAGAAATCAGCCTGGTTTCTCTGGGCGTCTGTGTCTTTCCTGGGTAATATTGATGACTGTGGAAGGCAGTTCATAGATTGTAAACTTTAAAAAATACTTAGCAGCGAGCTGATCGATGCCAACATTATTAGCTGCCTGGGTGATTTAAATCGTTTTTCTCTCCTAATAATGAAGTGAGGTAAATCGTTAGCAGCGTGAGTGCAAATCTTTTTCCTGGGCTGCATTTTCATGAGCAAGTTGCTACTCTAGACCCCAGTGGAGGAGATGTATGAGAAAGCTTCAAAAGGGTGGAAGGACAGTTTCTTTCTCTTTCCATTCCTTTTTTCTACAACTTTGCCTTTTCGTGTCATTTCTTGGGAGCTTTTATAGACACCACGGCCCCTTCGAAGTTCCCTTATATATTAAAGAGCCCTGGCGCATCCCTATAACCTCCTCTCAATTCCTCTCCTCCATGGAAGGCGAAGTGATGGAAGGAGGAAGAAGCAGGTCAGCCCTGGCTCAGCCCGTGTTTTCTCTCTCTCTCTCTCTCTCTCTCTCTCAAACTCAATCTCTCTCTCCCCGTGTTGTAGCTGCCCGATGCCATCCAGTCAGTGCCGACTCACGCACAATAGGAGAAAACATGACTCGGATCGGTGCCAGTCTCATGATCGTTATTAGGCTTGAGCCTGATGTTCCAGCCACTGCATCAATCCATCTCATTAAGGACCTGCCTCTTTTGCAAGCACGATGTCCTTCTCCAGGGACTGATCCCTCCTGACAACGTGTCCAAAGTACATGAGACCAGGTTTCATCATCCTTGCCTCTAAGGAACATTCTGGCTGTATTCCCAAAACAAATGTGTTCATCTTCTGATGATCCATGATATACTCATTATTGATTCCCACCACCAGTGCTCCTGAATTCTACCTTGGAAGGGGACTCCACCCTGCCTCAGATTTCATGTGAAAAGCACTCCCACTTTAGGGGCCTAGCTCCTCTGAGGCTTGCTGATTTCTATTGCCTCCTGCAGCAGTGATAGGCACGAGTAATAATTTCCTTGTAGCTGCCCAGGTTGGGCAAGTTTGTGCACTGTCACTCAGATGGAAAGGTAGGGCACAGGATGAGCAACTGACTCAATCCACCCCTCCAATCCTACTGGAACCACAGGAAACAAATGGTGCCCTACGGTCCCACCTCCACTCCCTCTAAGCACACAGACACAGAAAGGGGGTGGGTTTCTTGACATTCCCTATGTCCCAACAAAGTGTTAATGACGACAGAATCAGAAAGGTTCCTGCCTTCCAGAAAGCTAGTTTTGAACTTTGGTGATCTGATATCTAGCTTTGTGTGTGTGTGATTGTGAGAGGGGGATCAGGTTGTATGAATGCAGTGCATGAGCCTCTGGTGTGTATGAGAGAAAAAAGAACATGCCCATGCCCTTCCTCATGTCAGCTCTGAAGCAAAAATTTGACAAGTTGAGAAGGTGGCTGTGAGCAGGCAAATTGTTCTCAGAAACCCTGCCCACTCTTATGTAAGATAGCAGCTAGGTGCCCCCTGGTATGACTGAGAAGCATAGAAAGCTCTCTTGGCACCAGGAAAGTCCAATAGTTACATCAGGCAAACTGGAGTTGAGAGTTCTCACTTCTTTCTAACAACAGGGACTGGCCAACCCCTGAGAAAGCAGCTGTCTGGTCTCCATTTTCCCTAACAAATTTGGATGATAATTATCCTAGTCATATATTTTCATGGTGCTATTTTTGATAACACCTAACACCCCAAAGTACTGTCAGAGCATTTTTCTGTTTTTGTCAAAGAATAGGAGAAATATCTTAATGAGAGTTATTCAGCCCTGCCCTGCCATTACCACAGATGGAAGCAAAGGATTATTATTGATAAAATTGGTAGGATTCTGAGCATCAATGCTGCAGAAACTGTTCCTGTTCTGGAACAAGGAAGAGTCATTAAGTGAGTCAGGGTAGGGTACGTGTGGAGGCAGACAATCTGAGGCATGTAGGTGAGTTAATGGATTACTGATGAGCTTCTGGCTCAAGTCACAGTCCAACCAGGGTCAGCGGAATCTCTTGCTGCTAATTCAGGGACCTTAGTAAGGAGCACCTCCATCCCCAAGGGCCTTGGAGTCCTTCACTACCAAGGTCGAGAAGGCATCGTTGAGGTCCTCTGCATCATCAAGTCTTCGGACAAAGATCAAGGTAAGTGCAGCAAAGCTGGAAACAGGGGGAATCCAGAAAACTGCTTAGAGTTCTGTGGGGCCAAACCCAGAAGTGACACTTCTGCCTATTTTCATTGGCTAAAACAGAGTTACGTGGCTGCACCCAACTGTCAAGAATGCTGTGAGTCCAGAAAGAGGAAGAAAAGGTCTTGGGAAACATCTCACCATTATTGTTATGAGTCCATCTAATTGGTTCCAAGTCATGACGACCTTTTGTGTGCAGAGCAGAATCACTCCTTGGGGTTTTCAAGGCTGGGATCTTTGGGAAGCAGATTACTGTCTTCTCAGATGCTCCTGGGTGGGCTCCAACTACCAACCATTCAACTAGTCAAGCCCTTAACCATTTGCACTACCCAGGGACTTCCTACCATAACTACTGTGTAAAAATTATAGGACAAGATATCCTTCACCAAGTGATTCACCTAGGAACCCGGGTGGTATAATGGGTTATGCATTGAGCTGCTAACCACAAGGTCAGCATCTCAAAACTACCCTCTGCTCCGAGGGAGGAAGATGAGGCTTTCTATTCCTGTAACTTGGAAATCCACAGGGGTCACTTTCCTCTGTCCTACAGAGTCGCCAGGAATCAGAATCGACGCAAAGGCAGGGGGTTTGGTTTTGTGGTGACGGATGCTTTCGCTAATGACTCACCTTCTTCAGCGAATCGCCCCCAGCTATGCTGGACCCCTTTCTGTGAAGTAACACCACACCAAGCAGCCCACCACCAATGACCAATTGACCCCAACATGAAAAGCCAGCCATGGGCCTCAAGGTGGGCCCCATTCTCCGGCACAGGCATTGGGTTGGCAACTGTAAGAGTGCTGACTCGAGCCTGCCATCTGCTTCATGGGAGAGAGATGAGGCTGTCAACACCTGTAATGATTGAAAAGGCTTACAAAGCCCGTGTAGGGTTGCTATGAACCACTGAATAAAAAAGACCCAAAAAGAATCGGTGCATCAGAATTATGGTGCTGATGAAGAACAGTGAAGGTCCCAGGGACGGCCAAAAGAATAACACATCTGTCTTAGAAGAAGTACAACCAGCAGGTTCCTTCGGGACCAGGATGGCCAGACTTCATCTCCACATACTTTGGATATGTTACCAGGAAACTCAGTCCCTGGGAAAGGAAATCATATTTGGTAGAGGGGCAGCAAAATAGAGGAAGACCCTGGATTACCGTGGCTGCAATAACGGGCCCAAACAGAACCATTGTGAGATTGGTGTAAGGTCAGACTAGCAGGACCTTGTTCTGCCCTACAGGCATCGGAACCAACTCAACAGCACCTGACGACGGTTAACAGGAGTCAGAATCGATTCGATGGCAGGTCAGTTTCATTTGGGGGTTCCCCCTCGCTTCAGGAGTCTTGGTGGTACAGTGCTTAAGAGCTCAGCTGCTGTCCGAAATGTCCTCAGTTTGAAACTGCCGGCCACAGCAAGGCAGAAAGATGGGACAGTCTGCTTCCCGGAGGAGGAGTCTTGAATCCCCTGCAGAGCCATTCGACTAGTCCTACAGGTTTGCTCAGAGTCATCATCAGCTGAGCCCGCCCCTTTGCAGAGCTCCTAGACTTCCTTTCCGGGGACTGTCCTAGCAAAAGACCACAAAATGGGTGGTTTTCCAGAAGAGAAATTCCATTGCTCACCATGCTGGAGGCTAGAAGTCTGCGTTTAGCAGTGTCAGTGGCTTCTGGGCTGTCGGCAGATGAACTAGTCTAGGTCTCTCTCCTGGTTTCTGGTGGCGACTAGCAATCCTTGGCACGCCAGTGCTGCTTATGCAAGCATCTGTCCCTGTCACGGATGCCTTCTCTCCACTCCCTCACCCCCATCTGTAGGTCCTCCTTCATGAGGTATCACTTCAAAGGGATTAGGACTAGCACCCACCCTACTCTAGCATGACTGAATCGCCAATATCACCAAAGAAAGATCCGATTTGCCCCTCACGAGTGCACAGTACCTGGAAGGGGTGAGCATCTGCCACCCTCCCTACCTCCCTGCCTGTGTCCGGAGGGCACTGATCAAGAGCCACTTGCACAGTGAAGCCCTTCCCCAAGACTGCCCAGCTTGGTTTCTGCTCCTCACTGCCAACAAGTCAACACTAACTCACAGCGACGCTATAGGACAGGGTAGAACTGCCCCTGTGGCCTTCCTGAGACTGGCCCTCTTTACGGGAGTAGAAAGCCTTGTCTTTCTCCTGAGGAGTTCCTGGTGGTTTCAAACCGTTGACTTCGTGACCTGCGCCACCAGGGTTCCTGTGTTTTGGCTCCTAGAAAACCTGATCCAAGCCTGGACTTCATAGCACAGTCACCTGACCCGCGTCTCATAGAGCACTCACGTAGTGCAAGTGGCCTGCAAGTATTTAAGAGCTCACAGTAGCATCTCTGGCGTTTTACACTCAATAAACCAGGGGTCCTCAAACTTTTTAAACACGGGCCTGGGCTGAGCCCCAGTGGCATAAGTGGTTGAGTGAGGGACTGGGGCTCCCGGGCTTGGCAGTTCAAATCCAGCAGCAGCTCTCCAGGAGCAAGGCTGGGTAGCTCCCATGACCACCAGAGGGCAGTGATGCCCCAAAACAAAAACAAAAACAGGGGGCCAGTTCACTGTCCCTCAGACTGTTGGCGGGCCAAACTATAGCTTTAAAAAAAAAAAGCCAGCTGAGCCCCGGTGTCGTAGTAGTTGAGTGCGGGACTGTGACCCACTGGCACGGTGGTTCAAATCCAGCAGCAGCTCTCCAGGAGCAAGGCTGGGCCTCCCATTCCCACCAGAGGGCAGTGATGCCCCCACCTAAAATAAATAAATAAATAAATAACCATGAACAAATTCACTGCGGGCCTGCTAAGCAGGACAGGCAGCAGCAGCCAAAACACCCAGTGAACTGGATAAATGTCCTCGGTGGGTTGCATGTGGCCCACAGGTCATAGTTTGAGGACCCCTCCAATAAACCAACACCGCTTACCTAGCACACTCTACAGACTCCTTAGACAGAGAGAATACAGACTGGGAACAATTGGTCTCATTTTCCATAGTTGTTTCCTGCCTTTTCCTACTTCGGCCACAACAATGGGGCTGCTAGGTCATCTAGAATTTGCCAACGTGGCTTTGTCACTTCTTTTAGGTGGTGGGGGTGGTTATCTCAACTTCCAGGAGACTGCTAGTCATACACCCCAGCTCCACCTCAGGGTTTCTATTGACAGTGATATGGTGTTCTGAATATCATTCTCTTGGACACATAGCATGACTCCTCTAGATTGGTCAGTTCTCCTTGGAGAAACTTCCAACTTAAAAAAAAAACCTGCTTCTTAAGTGCAGAGTCATAAAGACCAATGAAGGAACTAAATAGGGACAATGAGACTGAAATATATTCTTTTACAGCAAACGTTGTTTCCTACAAACACTTGAAGGACATGGAGCCAATTTTAAACACCTAGTGGGGACTCAAGAAATGATCGTTGATTTAAGTTGAGGGATGGGAATTACCTGGGCAGTGCGAGAAACTCAGTGTCCTGCCAAGAGATCCTTTCCTTGGAGGTGTCTGTTCACCTTTGCCACCCAATCCCCTCCTAGTTTCCACCCCCTTTCCTAGCAGCATCTCATTCTTCGAGCCATGTCTTATACCTTTTCCCTCCTTTTAAAATGTCTTCATTGTGCTGAAATATGCAGCATAAACTATCCGCCAAGTCCATCATCTTGAAGTATACAATCCAGTGACATGGATTATATTCAACACGATCCACTTCCCAGTTGTTTGCATCAGCCTTGTTATGGATTGAAGTATGTCTTCCCAGCCTCCCCTTCAAAAAATGTTCCTTACAAGTGACGATGGAGAGACTTTGTTTCACACACTTTGGATATGCTATCACAAGAGAGACCCATCCTTGAAAATGTACATCGGGCAAAAAACATCAGGGCCCCCAATATAGAGGAGACCGATGGGCACAGTGGCTGTGCCAATGGACTCAACTCTAACAACAATCCTGAGGACAGCCCAGATCTGGGCAGTGTTTTATCCTATCGTACGTAGGGTCACAATGAGCTGGGATCCACTCAGTAGCACCTAACAACATGATAACAACCCTCCAAACAGGTGAACATCTGAACCCCTCGGCCTATAAATATGGTCATGTGTAGAAATGGAGATGTTCCTGGGGGGTGAAGGAGGCCATGCCAGAGTAGGTGAGGTTTGAAATCTCCTCCCTTGAATGGTGCCTTATAAAAAGAGCGGTGTAGATGTGGAGACATGCTCGGGGTGCCGGGTGGAGAGACAGACAGTATATGTAGGTCCATGTATAAGCAAAGGAATGCCTAGGTTTGGCCAGTAGACAGCAGATGCTAGGAGGTAGGCTCATAGAGTCCACATGGCCAAGACCATGATTTGGACTTTCAGCATCCAGAACCATGAGACAATGGATTTCTGTTCCTCACAACCCCAGGTCACTAAGGCAACCCTTATCAGACACTCAGTTCCCATAAGCAATGCCTCCTTCTTTCCTATTCCCACCTGGATCTCACCAAAGCAGCATCACTGCCACTGAGTCGACTCAGACTCATTCCAGGACTTTAAATCCGAAGTGACACCAGGGTAAAATTACCAGATTTTAAGCGGGACACCATTGACCGGGGGTGGGGGGGTGGGGAGGGGGGGCAACAAAAATTTTCATAGAATGCAAAAATAGTATTGTAGTATATTTATTTCAATTTTAAAATGCCATGGGACGTTGTTAAATTGTTAAAAATGAGGACATCTTTACACCAGGGTTAACTGGAAACCAATAGTCATCTTTTGTCGCCATGTAGTAGCCTTCATCAGATATTTCATAGAAGTGGGGTTTGTCCTTTTCGGTCTGATTTATTTCACTCAGCATAATGTTTTCTAGGCTCCTCCATGTCAGTGCATGTTGCCATATTTTAATAATATCTTTGAGAAACTCTCTTCCTTAGGTGGGATAGTCAGTCACTAAAAGAACCCACAGGACTTTAACTTTAACTGAGCTGCTTCCTGATGACCTTAAGTAGGCACCATCATCTCATTCATAAGAGTTTGCAAAATAACAATGCGACTGTGGTTCTATCTGGGAAAGACTGTCTTTTCCATCCACTCTTATTCACAGATGATAACAGAATTGAATGGGGGAATGATTCGACTGTTTAGGCAGCAGTGCAGGCCTCCGGCCTCATGAATTCAAGGTGCTTAAGGTGAGGGCTTGCCTTCCTTATTTACTGCTACAGGGCAACTTACTGTGGGATTTGGTCGTTTAAAAGCCATAAACACAGTGTTGACCGTGGGCTGAAAACTCATTCTGGTCCACCCCCTGCTGAAAGAATGTGCCTTTGTCGCCCAGATACCCAGACTCTCCATGGACGATTTAACAAGATTCCCAGGTGATTCTCACAGCACCTCAGTGGCTCCTTGGGGATCTTGTTAAAATAGAGTGTCTGGATCAAGATAGCTGGGATGGAAATGGAAATTCTTGGCAGGGGGCTGCGGGGGGTCACACGGGAAGGAACCTTTTCCAACTCCTGCTTTCACCTCCATTCCTGTGCATCTGGAACTTGAGAGACTTAGCTGGGGACTTCTGACTTGGGGTGGTTCATGTGGCTCTACTAATCACACTATCAGATAGGGCTCTCTGTAATCAGCTCAGAGATGGACAATCATAGAGGCTTTGCACCCAGGATGGTCCCTTTCCTAGCAGGAGACTCTAGCTCTTCACTGACTCAAGAAAGGCCTCTGTCCCTCCTCCTGTATGTCTCTCCCCAGGGCTGCCTGGCCTCCTGCCCCAGAGCTCGTGACCCAAGAGCAGCCACACTAGCGCTCTGGACTTATCAAAAATCTCACATCTGCCCTATTTCTGGTCATTAGGAGCAAGAAGGGGACTGAGGAAATGTGAAAGAATTGGGGGTACCATTTTAATCCCCCACAAGTGTATTCCGTGAAGAGGTCCTTCGCTTCTCACAGTCTGTAACTTGTCCCTCACAGTTGTTGTTGTCGTTGTTGTTATTGTTGTTAGGCGGCATCCCGTCCATTCTGAGCCGTGGCAACCTTCTGAACAGCAGAACAAAACACTGCCCTGTGCAGCATCATCCTCATAATGGTCCCTAGGCTTGAGCCCCTTGGGCGCAGCCTTCTTTTTCGCTGCCCTTCCCCACAGACTAGTCTCTCTTGACAACATGTCTGAAGTGTTGCCATCCTTGTCTCTCAGGAGCCCTCTGGCCAGGCTTCTTCCAAGACAGATGGGTTTGTCCTTTCAGCCATCTGTGGGGTACTTTCAAGAAGATTCTTCTCCAGTTCCTCATAGGGTACCTCTCAAATGGGCAAAGTCGATCTTACTGTGGTTTTGAGTTCACATTGGTACCCACGTATGTTTGTGTTTATTCACAAGGAGAACAGTCATTTGCTTTCTAATTCTTAGGCATGATTCTATTTTGTCGGTATGGTTTTCAGACCCCCAATTTAAATCTGTGAATTTAGAAACATCTTTTATCTGCATGCCACTTTAGGATTTTGATACATGCGTTAAGAATTGTGTACACAAAATATGCTTGATATGTTTGATATATGGATTGTTTGAAGATCTGTAAGACCCCCCAAAAACCAATCCTTTAACTTAAAGAAATAAATAAAAGGTACCTTTTTGAGGTTCAAACAAAGAGAAAGCATTGTGTACACAATGGATGGATGGATGGTGATCAGAGTTACACGAGTCCCCAATAAAATGTGTTTTTTTTTAAAAAAAAACAATTGTGGGCCTGAGCCCCAGTGACGTAGTGGTTGTGTGTGGGACCGCAGCCCACAGGAATGGAGGTTCAATTCCAGCAGCAGCTCCACATGAGCAAAGGCTGGGCCTCCTACTCCCACCACCAGATGCCCAAAAAACAAAAAAAGATACTTGGGTACAAATTTTTCATGTCTCTGTACCGATCTCAAAACCACCAAAAATATGCAGTTCAAAAAAACAATCCTGAATACCTTTCACCTCGACACCCACCCAACCCTGCTGGAGGGTTACCACATTTACTCTCACCTTCTTTGTCTTTCCATCTGCTTCTTTCTGAATCGTTTGCAGACATACTGTCCCTTCACTTCTGCACACTTGAGTGTAGAGTTCCTGAAAACAAAGATACAATCATCAAAATCAGGAAAGGGGCTACAAAGCTTAATCTACAAAGCTTATTCCACTTTCAGCCATTTTTCCACAAATGTCCTTTAGAGTAAAAGGGGAGAGAGAATTGTTTTTTCCTGGTCCAGGATCCAATCCAAGATGACATGTTGTGTTTAATTGTCATGTTTCCTTCAACTCCTTTAATCTGGAACAATTCCTGAATCTTTCTTTGTCTTGGTGCCCTTGACATTCTGGAAAAAAGACTAGCCATTTATTATGGCGAATACGGCTTAGTTTGGGAACAATTCGTTTTCCATTGGCTTTCACACTCGCACCTTAGTCCTGCTGAGGTTTGCAAATCTAACTGAGAAGGACAAACAAATGAGCCTGGCTAAACAGGCTTTAAAATCTATCAGCTGTCTGTGAGCCAATGGACTCTTCTGAGAATTAGTTAATGAAGACAAAGGCTCATGCACTAATCTTGCCTTCCCTGTGGGACTGTAGCAGTGGGGCATCACATTGGAAATGAGGTAGATGTGGGAGGTTTCTCTTTATAGAGCTTTTCTAGCAAATACATGCAGAAGGAATGACCGAATTGAAACAGTCTTATTTTGCAATGCCTACTGAATCAGTACTGGGGACAGTGGTGGTCCTGTGGAAGAATCCTCACCTTCTATGAAGACAACTCAAGTTTGATTTCCAGTCAGTGCACCCATCTGGCACCGAAGGATTGTGTGTTGCTAGAATGCTGGCCAATTTTAGCAGTTTTCTAGGTACAAAGAACTAGGAAGAAAAGCCTAAAATCCTGTCAATGAAAACCCTATGGGTCAAAAAAAGAAAGAAACAAAGAGAAAGCCCTATGGACCATAATAGTTGGAGCTATTACCTAGCATAGGGTCGGTACTGATTCGATTCATTGGTTCCAGGAGTCACAGGCAACTCAAGTATGGCTAACACCAATGACCATGAACAAATAAATCCAGCATTGATGATCAATAACTGCTAACATCACCAAAAGGGTCAGATAGTGTGTGTTTCTGGAATAGATACACAGAGCACCACCAAGATAGTATCACTGCCCCCAAACAACTCTGATGCAAGTCACATGTGCATTTAAAAAAAATTGGCAGCCACATTAAATAGAAATATGCAAAGTTTATTTTAATAACGTATTTAACATAATGTATCCAAAATGGTTTCATGGCCACAGACAATCAGTAATTGTGAGAAATCAAATATTGCTAGAAAGTCTAAAATCATAGAAACTTGTATTAAACACATATTTCAAAATGTGAAACTATCATTGCTCAACACACCCTCCATCTGGGTCTCTACACTTCTGTAAGCAATGGTTCCATCTCTAACCTTTCCATGAAGAATCCTGCACCTCATCAAATTGCTCCTATATAATCGCAAGTGCCCTGGTTTTATTTCTCTGGAGAACTCTAACACATCTATTTTCTTCAAACTTCTTTCTAGTAAACTCTACTGGGTGTCATGCCTCCTTTGAGAAAGTGCAGCTGTCTGACCACTTTGGGATCCCCTAATAGTCCCCATCACCTTCTGAGCTGCTCTCTCTGCCTTGAATTGAACTGGGCCTGAAGATCCCCTGGGAAGCCACTGGTTGCCTTGAATCATTTCTTTGACGGCATCATGATGAGACTAAAACAAGTCTATTACTGTGAGACCTTGTCTGCAGTCATCCACCGATCATAAAGGTATATTTAAACATGTTTTCTTTGGAATAAACCCATGGACTGTACCTTAGTAATGATATATTTTTAATCACCTTCACATTTAGTGAGGTCATTTGCATCCTTTTTTGCCTGAAGTCTTTGAAATCTGATGTGTATTCTATAACTTAGAACACATTTCAATTTCTTTTTCTGTTTCAAATGTTTGAAATGAACTTTAATCACATATCTCAAATTTGACTAGTCACATCGCAAGTGCTCAAGTGGCCGCAGGTGGCTGGTGGTCACCATATTGGACAGTGCAGCTCTAGACAGAATGACCAAGGTGCAGATGGTACAAAAGTTGGAGAGACATATTAAAACACCACCACAGAGGACAATCAGGCAGTGGGATTCTCCGCCTGATTTCCTCAATGACTCAAAGTGACGGAATAAAACACCGTGATGGCGATTGGTATGAATGAACTATTGAATTGTGTGATGTCTGTTTGTTTAAGTGAGGTGGGAGGGCAGATTGTTGCTTATTTTTAAAGTGTGTTGATGGCATAGAACTAGTGAAGGGAACTTTGCACAAATGGAATCTTAAAATGCATATCCCACCACAATCTTTGCATCCTATTAGGATCCTGACATAAATGGTTAGACATTTTCTTCAAATTATTTTCAGGTGTGAACATGGTTTTGTGATTATGTTTAAAGGGAAAAAACATCCTGAACTTTTAAGGAAACGCACCGGGAGCATGAATGAATGAATCACACGGAGGGGCTTCAAAAGAGTTCGTGGAAAGTGGAATGAAAAGATAATGCACCTTTTCCATGAGCCTTTAAAAAACCCCTCATGTGATGTCTGTCTGTCTAGGATTGATTCTAAGCCTATCATGGGAGGGGGTAGCATTGGTCCAAGTACAATGTTTGGAGGGTTGGGAGAGGAGGAGGAAGGGAAACAGGAAACACCCGGCGGAAGTGGGAGAAGTGGTGGTACACAGAGGGGATTGTGATGGATGAGTTGAAACAAAATGTGCAAGAATTGTTGCCTGGAAAACTGATGATCAGTTCTGTGAGCCTCTGCTTAATTCACAATAAAATGATTCCCCCCCAAGTGAAACAATATCGGGTCCCCATTTGTACAAAGGGTAAAGCCAGATAGATCTAAAGCAACTTAGTGGTTGCCAGGGGCTAAAGGAGAGAGGAAGGGGGCATCATTGTTCACGAGTGGGAGGTTATATGTACATAAATGATGTGTTTGAAAGGAAAAGGCCACCAGGGGTTGGAGGGGAGAACCTCTTAGAGGACACGTGACCATGACTCGCTAGTTGCTGACCATAGGTATGTGAGGGATAAATCTATCATTCTATTTTCTGTATGTCTAAAATTTTGAATAATAAAAAAAAACTCACAAATGAGGTCTCTGCCCTGAGGGAAATTTGAAGCTAGAATAAGCAATCAATGAAGTTGACAGATGGTTGTTTATTTTTAAAGTGAGATGATGGCATAGTTTCCAAGGAAAAATTAAAAAAAAAAAACCCTTATTGCATAAGGATGCCTTCTGACTTATGTATAGGTGAAATAACAGGCTGGATTGTCAGACATACTCAAGCACAGAAGAAAAGGTGGGGAGGAGATAATTTGAAACACGATGTGGAAAATGTTGACAATCGAAGCTAAACCACGGGTTCCAATTATATCAATCTCCCCAAGATTTGCATGAAAATGTACATGCTACATTAAGCTGGATAATTTAAAAACACTCATCGGCAACTCTTTTGCAGCCCTATGGACTCATTTCAAGCAGCCTTGGTGGTGTAGTGGTGATGAATTGGGCGGCAATCCGCAACATCGGTAGTTCGAAGACACCAGAGCTCCCTTGCTCTAAGTCAGCAATGACTCGATGGCAGTGAGTTTGGGGGCGGATGGGTAGGGATGTTTGGTGCTCATTTCAATATAGAACTTCGCCCCTAGACTTCTGTGTATCTGGGATCCTGCACTTTAACTTTAGCAGACGGGTGAGACCAAGGATGCACTCAGGTCACGCTTTCTGCCTTAGAAACAGTGAAAGATCCCTCAACTCCTCAGCTCAGTCGTTTGTTGCTGCTGCCGCCCATTGCCCATCGGGCGGACAATGCCCGCTTTCCCTTTGAGTGGGAAGAAAGGCCAGTGCGGCTTCCTTTTCAAGCACATGTCTAGGCATCAGGACTGACACGCCAGCAGTAGGTTTGATTGGGTTTTGTTTTTTTAGTTTGGGTTGGGTTTTGTCTTATCTTCACTGACATGGAAGGCATCTTAGAACTAGAATCATCAGCTCATAAAATGGATTTGTTTCTAAACTTTAGATTCTAAAGCTTTAGAACCTCTGGGGGTGGGAGGGTGGAGGACTATGTATTTGAAAATAAGACAGAAGAGGTACGATTAATCACTTGTGTCATTCTTTGCATTTGAGAAGCAGGGTATGTGCCGTGCTTACCTGGACAGCACAAAAATCAAGCTTGATTCTGAGGCCCTGGGCAACAGAAATATTTTTGATGTTATGAAACTCAGTCTCAACAATAACCCACACCAGCTGTCTTATGTAAGCCAATAGAAATTAAAACACAACAAAATAACTCACTCCTTTCCCCTGCCCCCCCCTCCAGCCCTCCACCTGTCAGAACCCCAACTAGCAGCACTTGGCCAGACTTAAGATCTAGTCACAATGTATGATTAGAAACCTTTCATACATACCCAGGACTGTTCTTAACAGTACACTTAACATGTATACTTAGTCTAACGTGTGAAGTCTCATGCACAGAAGATTGCTATAAACAACAAGAAGGACAATACCAAATACAAGTGAGTGACATGCAGAAACTGGAACCTTCAAACACAGCTGGTGAGCTTGCCCCCCACTATCATGACCCTAATTCTACATTACAAATCTGGCTAGACCAGAGCATGCTCATGGGTACAGATCAGAGCTGGAAACACAGGGAATCCAGGGCAGATAAATACCTCAGGACCAATATTGAGGGGAGCCATTCCAGGAGAGGGAAGGGAAGGTGGCGAAAGAGAGAACCAATCACAATGATCTACCTATGACCTCCTCCCAGGGTGATGGACAACAGACAAGGGGATGGGAGGAGACACCAGAAAGTGCAAGACATGAAAAAATAATAATAGTTTGTAAATTATCAAAGGTTCATGAAGGAGGAGGAGGGGGGGGAAGGAGCTGATATCAAGGGCTCAGGTAGCAAGAAAATGCTCTGAAAATGATGGCAACAAATGTGTTTGAGCCAATAGTTGTAAGTATGGGTTGTGATAGGAGTTGTATGAGCCCCCAGTAAAATAATTTAAATAATAAATAAAAGATTTTCTTTTTATCTCATGTAGCAGGTCCGCATGACCCAGCAACTCCACACGTTGGTGTCTACCCAAGAGAAGAGAAAGCATATGACTGCACAAAATGCATACACGAATCATCACAGCAGCATGCTCCAAAACAGCACGATGTGGATACAACTCCAAAGGTTGGCTATCCAGTGAGCGAATACACAAAAGGTGGTATAACCCTACTCCAGAACAGTGCCCAACCAGATGCCATAAGAATGAACATTGACAACATTATGCCCCTTGAAAAACAGAAAGAAGCCTGGGAATACCACAATTAAGTACTTTGTTGCTAACCAAAGGGTTGGTAGTTTGAATCCACTCATCAGCTTCTGGGAATAAAGGCTTGCCGGGCTACTTCCATAAAGATTTAAGCCAAGACAGTCCTCTAGACTCAATGTACTGAGCCAAACTACCAAGTTATCTGCAAAATCATCAAGAGGAGTGACTCTCAACCTATGAGTCGCAACCCCTTTGAGGATTGAACAACCCTTTCACAGGGGTCGCCAGTTTCATCACAGTAGCAAAAGGACAATTATGATGTCACAATGAAAATAATTTTATGGTTGTGGGGGTTCACCACAACCGGAGGAACTATATGCAAGGGTCGAGGCATGAGGAAGGTTGTGAACCACTGCTCTAGATCATTCAAAAGAACCTACAGTTGCACTTACTTGTAAAAGAAACAAAAATCCTCTCCCTGGCCTTTGAACATTTCTGCTTAGGAGTATTTTGCATAACTTTTATACTGGCATAGACAACTTTAATAATCCCGCTGTATACTGTCACATTTGGCCAACTTAAGCCTTTACTATTCTTTAATTAACCCTATTGCTAGCAACATTCTCTAGGGAGGAGATGCCAGTTCTTAAATGGCAAGTAAAATCAAAAGGTGATTTTGAATGAAACTCTATAACTGGGATAGCAACCTCATGACACTGGTGAGAGAGAACAGAAGATGCCTCCAAATGGCTTCAGTGCACGCTACTTGACCACATGCAAAAGGACATGTTCTCATGCAGTAACATGCCATTGTAATCATCGAAGACCTGACCAAACACTCATGAAGGTTTAAATGATATCCTTAGGGCTTTTTATGTGTTCATATTCATTATGAAAGACTTTAAATACATACATATTTAATCATTTTATTGGAGGCTTGTACAACTCTTATCACAATCCACACATACATCCATTGTGTGACAAGCACATTTGTACATGTGTTGTCCTAATCATTCTCAAAACAGTTGTTTTCTGCTTGAGCCCTTAGTATCAGCTCCTCACTTCCCCTCTCTTCTTGCTCCCCCCTCCCAAATGAACCCTTGATAATTTACTATTATTTTGTCATATCTTACACTGGCTGACATCAGAAAAGTGGGTGGAGGGAGATGTTGGAAAGACTTTTTATCACCCCCCACTACTACCACCCATAACACTGATGTCCTTAGAAATCTTACCCAGGAAAATGTTGGCAAAAATTCTCGTCCCCATTGGATCTTTCTTTTTTTCATCATATTGAGTCTTTAATAAGCAAACTAATATGAGTAATTTTTGAGACGTCTTCCTTGAATAGGGACAAGAGAAGATCTGAAATGAGATTATATTTACTGAGGCAAACAATTGAAAATTAAATCTGTGCTTTACGAAGATGGGTTGGGTGGGTAGAAAACTCTTCTGCGGTTGCTTTGAGTGGGAACCAGCATGATGGCACATAATAGCCAAGTAAAGAAGAGCCGCACAAAGGATGGCAGATTATCTGATTCCACTTATAGGAAATATCCAAGTTCATAGAGTTATCAAAATCTGGAGGAGGGGGCTGAGCCCCGGTGGCGTCGTGGTTGTGCACAGGAGTGCGGCCCACTGGGACGGAGGTTCAATTCCAGGAGTGGGGCTGGGCCTCCTACTCCCACCACCAGAGGGCAGTGATGCCCCCCCCCCAAAAAAAAAATCTGGAGGAGGGCGGGGTAGGTGGGACTGCTAATAGGTGTATGGTTTCTTTAGGAGATGATAAACACACTCTGGAATGAAGTGGCAATGATGGTGGCACAACCTTGTGAAAATACTAAGACTGTTGAATCACACACCGTAAACGAGTGACTTCACGGTATGTGAGTTATGTCTCAATGTTAAAGAATTGTAATTCAAAGGCTGCTATTACCGCATTCCTATGATTTCCTTGTAAAAGCAAACCACAAACGCGACAGTGGCTACCATAGCAGTCTGATTCCTCTCCTTTGCTTAAGACATGCTCGGAATGTCCCTCTCCAGATTGCACCAGTCAACGCCAAGCCAAACAGGCACCCCTTCACACTCACCATCGCCATCTTCTGCCACTTCATTACATTGTGGGCATGCCAGGAATACCTTGGACTCTTTAAGGAGCAGCCAACACAAGAGCATGGAGGAGGGGTGCAAGTGAGCCTTCTCAGATGGGGCCCTATCGAAAGCTCTCTTCCCCTGGCTCCAAGGCAATCCGTTGCTTTGGAGAAGAGGCCCATGGGAGGCAACGTCATTGGAATGCTCAGTCGGTGCGCAGGTGGTTCCCCCGGCTCGTCTGGTTGTTTGACAGCAACTTGTCTCCGACTCTGTTATTAGGAAACAGTTTAATAGCTCAGTAAGTGAAATGGGAACAAATGCAGGAAATGCTAAAAAAAAAACTTACTATGAATCATCCTATTAAATAACTTATTGCTGCTATGTTCTTGTTGGTTCATTTATTTGCATATATGTAGTTGCCTTAAAAGGAGTCATGGCCTCCTAGACCAGGGGATGTACACTGGTACAGAGAGGAACTAGAAACATGGGGAATCCAGGACAGATGGTCCCTTCAGAATCAGTAGTAAGAGTGGAGATACCCGGAGGGTGGAGGGGAGGTGGGGTAGAAAGGGGGAACCGATTACAAGGATCTACAGATAACCTCCTCCTACAGTGGACAGTCTATGATATGAAAAATAATAATACTAATCTATAAATTGTCAAGGGTTCATCAAGAAGGGGGAGCGGGAAGGGAGGGTAAAAATGAGGAGCTAATACCAAGGACTTAAGTAGAAAGAAAAGGTTTTGAGAATGATGATGGCAACAAATGTAGAAATGTGCTTTGCATACAATGGATATGTATGGATGATCTCACAATAAAATGATTTAAAAAAAAAAGGAGCCATGGCCACACAATAGGTAAGCATGGGCTGCCAACTGCAAGACTGGAGGTTTAAACCCACAGAAGAAAGACCTAATAATCAGATAAAGTTTATGGACAAGAAAACCCTATGGGGCCTTTGGGGCACTTCTGCTGTTGCATGGAGTTACTATAAGCTGGAAACTTACTGCCATCCAATCCATATTGACTCAGAGAGACGCGATAGGGCAGGGTAGAACTGCTCCTTTGAGTTTGCAAGACTGTAATCATTTGCAGGACTAGAAAATTCCACCTTTCTCCTGAGGAGCAGTTGATTTGGAACTGGGGATTGAGGTTAGAAGCCAAACACATAGCCACTATACCACCAGATTAAATAATAATAGATCTGTAATACAAATGTTCTATATTTTAAGTATATTTAGCTATATGAGTAGTGCTCTATAGCTATAATTCAGTAAAGATTAGTTTCCTGAACATAGAAAACAATTAAGTTCAGAACTTACATAATGAAGCTAATTGAAGTGTTTCTTTTTAGCAAGTAACAAAGCTATACATCCCAAAATTACTAAATTACTAAAACTAACTCTAGGTACGTTGTATTGTATTAAGTTTTTCTTTTCTTTTTGAGAAAAAAAAACTAAATAAAGATTCTCCTTCAAATAAACCAATCTAAGAATGAGGGAAGGACAGAAATATCTAAAACAATTAAATTAAAAATTAAAAAAAAAATACATAAGGTTTTGGAACTCTACTGTCTTTGTTTCAGAAACCATTTGTCCCCCCACCCTAAACACACACACACACACACACACACACACATACACACACATTTCTCATCCAACGTGGGGCCTAGTGCCATCATAACAGATCAAACTGATAATGTCAAGGGTGTTCCTTCCTACTATCAAGGCTTCCCTGTCCCCATCCACCTCTTTGGTCATCACCCAACAATTATTCGCTGTGAAGTGTTGGTCAAGTTCAGTCCTCAGACCCCTGATGATTCCTGGAAATGCCCAAAGAGAGCCACATGTAGGTTAGGAGTCTCCTAAAAGGAGGGGAGGGACAATTATAATCTCCTATGTATCTGATAAAATTAAAATGTAAGATGAATTTTGATTTTCACTAAAACTGTTCAATCTTCCATTATCATGATGATCCTAGAGTTGGTGTGTGTTTGGTCTAAAGCAGCTGTGTATTGCGAACCCTTTCGGGATAGAAGACCCTTTCACAGAGGTCGCCCAATTCATCACCATATCAAAATGACAGTGATGATGTAACAATGAAAATAATGCTATGGTTGGGGGAGGGGGCGGGGATCATCACAACATGAGGAACTATATGAAAGGGTCATGGCATTAGGAATGTTGAGAACCACTGGTCTAAAGGCTTGATCAGTAGTTCCTTTCAGCTAACATTCAGCTAACCAGTTGCCATTGAGGTGGCACAAACTCCTGAAGCCTGTGTGTATGCATATCAGAACAGAACTGAGTCCCATTGGGTTTTTGATAACCAACTTTTGGAAAACAGGGCCCAAGGCCTATCTGTCTTGAAAGAAGTATGGGCAGAGCACTCCATAGAGGCAAGTATGGCAAGAGTTTGTCTCACATTCTGTGGACAAGTTGCCAGGAGAACCCAGTCGCTAGAGAAGGACATCATGCTTGGTACAATGGATGGATAGTGAGAGAGAGGAAGGCTCTCAATGATGTGGTTTCTGACTGCAACAATAGGCTCCAATATAGGAACCATCATGCAGATGGTGTTTCGTTCTGTTGGGCATCATGTAGCTATGGGTAAGACCATAACTATGTAGCTATGGGTAAGGCACATAAACAACAGGGTCTTTATTCCCAAGTACCTCTGAGTGGACTCTAACCTCCAACCTTTCGGTTAACAGCCAAGTGTGCACCTCCAAGGGACTCCAGCCAAGATGCCAACATTTACTTACAAAGGTATGTTTTATCTCAGCTGGCAGATTTATACGTCCTTTTGCATATTATATTACATGTGGCCAATTTTCATTTCTCATTGCTTCCAAAGTGCGTCATACTATTCCCAATTTGTAAAACTGGATCCACAGTCCAATAAAGTGAAAAGGTCATTAGGAAAATATTCTATCCCCACTGTAGCACAGAATGACTTCATAAATGCAAATAGTGTGTGAGTGAGACATTGTTGTTACTGGATGCTATGGTTCTACATCGATGGGACAGGAGTATCGATGAGCATGATGGGCAAACCAAAAAAATAGATGAATAAGAAATATGACTATATGAAAATTAGACTTCATTTGTCTCTAGACCCCTGTACTTTGCCTGTTATGAAATTGCCAAATAGTGGCAGGAAGCTACTGAACCTTTAGAATCCCTTTCAAACAAAGCACAATGACCTCTGCAATGACCCTACTGAGATTTTCCAGAATAAGCTAAAAATTGTGCTTTCCAGGATGCCAAAAATTCAAGATGTACTATTGCCAAGAAGTGTGTAAAACCATTCACAATGCCAATAGAAATGTTATGCTAGAAAGGAAAATGGAACAGCCTGGTGGCAGAATTCTCTTATCAAGGCGCCCTGGTGTCATGGTGGGTTACACATCGGGCTGCTAAGTGCAAGGTCAGCAGTTTGAACCCACCAGCCAATCCCTGCGAGAAAGATGAGGATTTCTGTTTCTATAAAGATGTACAGTCTCAGAACACACACCCCTCCAGGGCAGTTCTGCTCTGCCCCATAGGATCATTGTTAGTTGGAACTGACTAGATAGCATTCAGTATGGACAGGCACTTATATTGTGAGGGAATGAACAAATATTTCACATCCCAATTGCAACTGATTTGCTCTTGGCCTATGTAGTGAGCAAATGTGAGAGAGAAGTGGTCAATGTCTTCTTTTGTTGATCTGTGAATATCCATATAAGAAAATGGATTTTTCAGGAGGTAAACTGAATGGATTTTTTAGTAGGGCACTACTGAGGTAGTACTTGCTATGCAAGCAGCAACATCTAAGGCAATGGTCAGCAAATTGGGGCTTGAGAGTCTTAGGCGGCTCTTTCAGTGTGAGCATGCAGCTCTGAAGTGACACTGAAAACATTTTGAAGGTTATTATTTCAGATCACGGTGATTTCAGTTGGAAAAGCATATTTAAGGCTCTTGAGTGATTTGAAAGTTGTTAGGAGGGACAGGATTGGCTCTTCAGTCTCGAGAGGTTGCCAACCCCTGATCTAAGGGCTTCACTGTGACTGGAGAAACAAATTCATAGACACTCATACGTATGTAAGAGAGAACTTTATATCAAAGGGTCATTACACATTAAGAAAACTTCCCAGCTCAGTCCAGATCAAGTTCATAAGTCTGATATTACCCAATAGATCAATACTTGTCCATAAATTTCTCTTTAGACTTACACAGCCATGCAATGACCCCGAATGCAGGGAGATCACAGGCCAGTGGGTGCAAAGTCTTGTGGGTCCAGTGGTAGTGGAAGCATCTCGGCTCTGATGTGGGTCTCCATATGGGCCCTCTAACTCCAAGGTTCTGGCTGCCATCAGTGTCGTTCCATGTGGCTTGTTAACAGGAATGTCTCACAGAGAGTTGAAGCAGAGAGTGTGTGTCCCATCTCCAGGAAGGGAGAAAGGAGTTCCCAGAATCATCAGGAGAGACCATGCCCACACAGAGGCCTCATTGGCTAAGACCTGACTGATAGACTAGACTCCACCCCTTACAAAGTTGACAGATTGTGTCACTGTCACACCGGGTCAGCCAGATTGGTGCCAAGGGGAATAAAAGCAACAGAAAGTATCTTAAGCTATACTCACTACCATCAAGTCAATGTCAACTCTTATTGATCCTATAGGAAAGAGTTTATGCCTCTATGGGTTTCTAAGCCTACAATTACTTACAGGAGTACAAAGTCCGGTCTTTCCCCCAGTAAGCCATAGAGCAAATTTGCTCTAAATCCCAAACCAAAACTCACTTCCATTCAAGTCAATTCTGATTCATAGCAATCAATTCAGGGCAATATCGTCATAACATGTTTGGTTGTTCTCCAACTCTCCGCTCTGTCTTCTGCTTACTTTATTTTCAAGCTCCTCAAGAATCTCTCAGCGTCTCCAAGTTCATATGTTCTCAAGTTTAAACCCAACATGCCACTCTTCCAAAAGTCCCAACTAATGTCTACTTGAGTCTCATTGATTCTGTCCAACTGGCTCATATCCTCATCCTCGAATCAGTTGCTGTGGCCAAAGGAAGGCAGCACTTTGACTGGCCCTGCTTGAGTCATCATCCACCCTTTAAACTGAGAATGAACTCAATGATGCCTCAAACCCAGAGTCTGAGAGATGAGGCAGGTTTGTCTTCCAAAGGAAAACCAGGCAATTAAGCTAAGAAAGTATTGAGCAGATCATGAGGGAAGGGGATTACAGATGACAACTGTAGTGTGTAAATAAAATGACAGTTCTTTCACATACCTTTTTGCCACTCAGGAGAGTTGGGATGTCAAAAACACAGCTTCTTGATACAGTTTCTAAGTAAACTTTTAGACATACTTGCCACCGCTCTTATTTATTCGGGAAGCTGAAAAGTGAAGGAACCAAGCATAAGGTCAGCAATTAGAACTCACTGGCTGCCACTGTATGGGGGAAAGATAAAGTCTTCTGCTTCTAGAAAGAGTTATGGTGTGGGAGTGACAGTTCCTGGGGAGCATGGGAGGGGAGGGCCAGGGGAAGGTGAGCTGGGAGCCAACAATGACAGCTACAGGAGAATAGTAAGTGTTCTAAAATTGATGGCACAGAGAGTGTGGGTTTTCTGACTGTGTTTGAGCCATCAAATTGTATCTGAGAAAAAATACTGAGAGGTGGATGGTGGGTAAATATAATAGTGGGGCGGGAGGAGAAAAAGAGGAAATAAAAAGGAAATACATATGCATATATATGAATGTATAAATAGGTGTGTGTTTGTTTATATGTGTATATATATGCAAATGAAACAAGGAAACCAATGGACTCGGGGCCTCTACTTAAATCTTATCAGTACAAAGTGGTTTGTCTTAACAATGTAAAGTGGTTTTTTTGGGGGGGAGGGCATCACTGCTCTCCAGAGGTAGGAGTAGGAGGCCCAGCCCCACTGCTGGAATTGAACCTCCGTCCCAGTGGGCCGCAGTCCCGCGCACAACCACTACGCCACCGGGGCTCAGCCCAAGCGGCTTGTTTTAACAATGTGGCATTGTGTGATACTCGCCTTCCTGACATGATTGCGAAAGACAAAATAGGTGTCTAATGTGGTGAAGAAAGCTGATAGTGCCTGGCTATTAAAGTATATAGTGTCTGGGATCTTAAAAGTTTATAATTAAATAAGTGGTCATCAAGCAGGGAAGCAACGAAGTCTACATGGGAGAAGCACACCAGCCTGTGTGATCATTAGATGTCAATGGGAAGAGGTATCAGAAGTACAAAATCAAGCAACCAAATTGATGTGAAGGAGTGGGAATTTAGTGGAGACCCAAAAACCACTTATGAGATAATTGGACAGTTCCTCTCAGAAGGGCTACATGGATGGGATGATAAATCCAGGGGGCAGAATGGCACTGATGAACCACATAACTATCCTCTATTTTAATATTTCCTCCCCTTACTATTATGGATTTATTTGTTTTACCTCATTATTTATGTTGGAATTACTTATGTTCAGTTGTATATTTAATGTCGTTTGGTACATGAAAATCAAGATAGATAATGTTTCAGAAACACTAACAGGAATAACGGTTCCCTGAGGGTGCGGGAAGCAGGAGGGTGGTGAGGGGAATGGGGAGCTGATGGCACTGATGACGGTATGATACTCAGTGAGATCAAACTACAGAATTGTATGTGAAAGAATATATTGGATTATGTAAGATAGGGTTTTAAAAAACTATTATAGAAAGAAAAAAAAAGAATAAGGGTTCCTGGGTGTTTGGGGTTAAGTGACCAGATTATAAGCGGGACACCATTGACCAGTGTGGGGGGGTGGTTCTTGATTAAAAATTTGATCTATATGGAGCAACGAAAATTTTCATGAATGCAAAAATAGTATTGTAATATACTTATTTTAATTTTAAAATGCAGTGGGACATTGTTAAATTGTTAAAAAGTGGGACATCTAGTCACTTTAGTTTTGAGGGGTGAAGAGGATAAAGGAGAACTGATATCATGGAAATCAAGAGGAAAGAAAATGATTTGAAACTGATTGTGATAGCAACTTGCAATCCTGCTTGATGTGACTGGACTATGGAATGTTGTGATATTTGTAAGAGTTCCCAATAAAATTATTTTTTAAGAGTTACAGTTTGGGAAGTGCACAGAGACAGTTCTCTTTTACCCTATAGACTTGGAGACAATGAGTTTGAGGGTAGTTTTAGTGAAAAGTAAGAGGTAGCATGCATACAATGTCCAAACCAGTCCCCGGAAGTACATCACACTGAAAAACACTTCACTGCCATGGAGTTCTTGCTGACTCGTAGCAATCCTCCTGAGGGGCTTCTGAGACTGTTTACAGAAGGAGAAAACTCAGTCTTTCTCCCAAGGAGCTGCTGGTGGTGGTTTTAAGCTGTCAACCACGAGGATCACATTGTAATGCATAACTTAGGACCTGAGGTCCAAAATCTTATGATTTCTTATATTTACCAAAGAAGATTTTTTAAGTTTTTTTATGCATCACTGCCCTCTGGTGGTGAGAGTAGGAGGCCCAGCCTTTGCTCCTGTGGAGCTGGAATTGAACCTCCATCCCAGTGGACCGCAGTCCCGCACACAACCACTACGCCACCGGGGCTCAGCCCAACCAAATAAGATTTTAAAAAGCAACAGAAAACAAAAGACTAAAAGGATCAAGCTGAGATAGTGAAGGTTTATTGTGCCAACCTGGCCGATAAACACATGTGGGATTAATGGAAGGACGGAGCGCTAAATACATGGCTTGGGGACCTTCGCCTTCCTGGTTCTCGGGTCTCTTGCTCTCAGATGGTCGGCCCAGGGTGCAGCTGCCATAGCCAGTTCCCTGCTTCAGCTGGCAAGGCTCACTTCCTGTGAGACATCCCTGAGGAGAAGCCACAGGGACCTACCCCGATGCAGCCCTGAGTGCTGGAGCAGCCACATGGAGACCCCTGCCAGTGCTGAGATGCTGACACCACCACTGGATGCAAAGACCTTCTACCCACTGGCCTGTGATTCTTCTCCAGTGGTCGTCATTGTGTGCATTTTGTAAAATTGAGGAGGACTTTGTAGATTGGTGTTGGACATATGGGCTAAGTCGAACTTACGGACTTGGACAGCACTGGGTTGGGATGCTTTCTGAATGTACGCTGATCCTATATGTAAAACTCTCTCATATATATCTATATATAACTATATTAAAGTGACCCAATTTTAAGCAGGACACCACTGACTGGGGAATGGGAGGGGGGGGGAGTTCTTGATTAAAAATTTGGTCTATATGGAGCAACAAAAATGTTCACAGAACCCAAAAATAGTATTATATTTATTTTAATTTTAAAATGCTGCGGGACAATGTTAAATTGTTAAAAAGCGGGACATCTGGTCACCTTCATCTATCTATATCTATCTACATATATATTGTGGATTTCTCTAGTTTCCCTAGAGTAACACAAAGCTAAGGTACTAAGGGCTCACTCACCCAGATTTGACTCTCTCTCAACCTTCGATAAGGGGGCCTGGTAGTAGAGTGGGTAGCACATAGAGCGTCAGCTATTTAAATGCAACAGCCTCCCTGTGGAAGAAAACTGAGGCCTTCTGCTCCATATAAAGATGTAGTGCCTCAGAAACCTACAAGGACAGTTCTACTTTGTCACTACTTAGAGTCACCATGAGTTGGAAAAAGATTGAGAAGTCATAATTGAGAAGGCATTTTTAAAATAATATTTTATTGTATTTGTGAGGAATGCTTGCAGATCATATCATGCTTCTGATTCAACCATTTCTTTTTTTTTAAATGTCATCTGATTCAACTATTTCTAACACAAGGTTGTTCAGTGACATTGATTGCGTGTCTCACAATGTGTAAACGTTTTCATTATTTTCACTATGGTTGTGGAGCATTCAGTAATCTAATTTCCCTGGCCTTGATGATCTCATGTTTGTTTTAAAGTGATGAATAGTCCTTTGTGGCAAGCTCTGGTGGTATAGTGGTTTGCATGTTGAGCAAGGTCAGCAGTTTGAAGCCACCAGCCACTCTACGTCTTTCTGGTCCCATAAAGAGTTACAGTCTCCAAAACCCACGAAGGCGGTTCTGCTCTGTCCTAAAGTCATAATTGAATCTATGGCCGTGAGCTTGGATATTTTAGAACAGTCCTTTGGTCTTATATGGATAACTTTTTAAAGGACCACAGTACTCACAGGTAATATTCTTTATTTTACGAGTCAATCTGTTATGTAGTGTTAGGCACATTTTGGTACTAGGTTTAGAGGATGGATTCCCAAATTTATTTGGTCTACTGTTCCTTTTCAGGAAAATAAATAAATAAGCTCAGCATCATTCTGTTGTTTGTTGTTTGTTAGGTGTTATCAAATTGGTTCAGGCTCATAGCAACCCTATGTACAACAGAATGAAACGCTGCTAGATCCTGCCTGCACCATCCCCACAATGTTCTTATGCTTGCGTGTACAGTTGTAGCCACTGTGTCATCCATCTTATCGAGAGCCTTTCTTTTTCAAAAGCTCCCCCTGCCCCTGCACCTTACAAAGCACACTGCCTTTCTCCAGGGACTGGTCTCTCCTGACAGCATGTCCAAAGTATGTGAGACCAAGTCTTGCTATCTTTGCCTCTAAGAAGCATTCTATCTGTACTTCTTCCCAGACAGATTGGTTTGTCCTTTTGGGGGTCCCTGGTGCTTTCAATAGTCTTCCCCAACACCATCGTTCAAATGTATCCATTCTTCTTCCATCTTCCTTATTCAATGTCCAACTTTCACATGCATAAGAGGGCACTGAAAATCCCATGGTTCGGATCAGACACACCTTATTCCTCAAAGTAACACCTTGTTTTTCAACACTTCAAAAAGATCTTGTACGACAGATTTGCCCAATGTAATAAACACATCCTTTGATCTGTTGACCGCTGCTTCCATGAGCATTGATTGTGGATCCAAGCAAGACAAACTCCTTGACAACTTCACTCTTCTCACTGTTTACTGTTGTTCCAGTTGTAGGATTTTGTTTCCTTTACATTTAGTTTTCATTCATACTGATGGCTACAATCTTTGACCTTCATCAGCAAGAGCTTCAAGTTCTCCTTATTTCCAGTAAACAAAGTTGTGTCAACTGTGTGCCGCAGGTTCTTAATACATCTTCCTCCAATCCCAATGTCACATTCCTTTTCACATAAGGCAGCTTCTCTGATTATTTGCTCAGCATCCACATTGAATAAATATGGGGGGAGGATGCAACCTTGATATACACCTTTCCTGATTCTAAGCCACCTAGTATTCCCCTTGGAACCTTCCTGGCATAGTGGTTCCACATTGGGCAGTGTATTCCATCTGGAGAAGTCCAGTCGCCTTGTGTTGTTGAAGAAAGGTATTCGCCATGAAGAATTTGTTGTGCTTCCAAAATTCTATTATGAGATTCCTAGCTTAGTTTTTATCCCCAAGATCATATTTTCTAATTGCTGCTCCTTCCTTTTGGTTTCCAGTTTTTGCATTCCAGTTGCTAATAGTCATCAATGCATCTTGACTATATGTATGATCAATTTCAAAAGGAAGATGTTGGTAGAATTCTTTAACTTCTTCCTCACTAGTTTTCATGTGGTTGGTATATAAATTTGAAAAAATAATATTGGTTGGATTTCCTGGACTGCGAATAGATAATATCCTATCATTGTACTTCAAGATAGATTTTGAAGTGTCCATTTTGATGATGAAGGCAACTCTACTCCTCTGGATTTTATGATTCAAAATGGCCAATCCCTGTCCATTTCAGTTCACTAACGTTTAGAATATCTATCCTTATGCATTTCATTTTTGAGAAGCTCTCATTTCCCCAGATTGATACTTCATATATTCGAAGTTCTCCTTGTTAGCTGACATTTGCAGCTGTTTCTTCTCATTGTGAGTCCTTACCCATCAACAAATGATGACCTCAGAGTTTTTACTCCCACAGGCTTCACTGCATCCATTATGTCATTATGACTGAGTCTGTTTTGAAAAGGCAGCTTTTCCCCAGGCGTATTTCGAGTGCCTTCACCCCTGAGGGACTCATATGCTGGCACAAACTCTGACACTATTCTGCTTCTATTCGTGAGATTTTCACTATCTGACAATGTTTCCGTGCTCGCCATAAAGTTTTCAGTCGCTAATTCATCTTGAGGGAACAGCACGGGGAGGAAGTGAGAAGAATGCTGTTACATCAGAGAGATTGCCATCCATATCAGGGAAACAAAATGGATATGCCTCGGTGAATGAAAAGTTTATTTAAACTTTCACCCACATTACAATAAAAAGGTTGGATTTGTATTTTGTTTTGTTTTGTTTTGTTTTGCCATCTACAAGTTAACATGTATGTTTCCAGACCATGAATCCAAATAAATGGAAAGTAAGAAATTGTGTGAAGATCCAATCTCCTAGAGCAGAAACCAACTCTGGTGGCCTGTCCAACAAAGCTGCAGGGAGACAGTGAAAGGACACTCACGTATCCTTGTGCCTTGTGTTCATACTTCATATAAGCATTCTTGAAAAACAAGCATCTCTTTTATGATGACAATGGTTTGGTTTGGGCCCCCCCATTCAAAGCTAAACATCATTACAAGTACACCCACTCCGCTGCAGGGAAGAAGGTCATTGGCAGCTCCTGAATTCTAAATCTGAGGATTCCCACCATAAAAGTAGGTACGCGTTCTCTCTCTTGTGAAATCATGACATTCTGGGAAGGGTTCTGATTTAACTGCCCCAGCACCTTCTTGGAAGCCACTGCCAGACTATAGAGATGTGCCAGAAGCTCATAGTTCTCATTTCAACCATGGGGTTTTGTAGAGGGGGGGGGGCGAAGCATAAATCAGAGCATCAAGACAGTAGCTGTCCCCCTTCAGGGTCACAGTATCAAGCTCATTGTGAGACAATCATCTGGTGAGTAGTCATTAGATGCTTCCAAATTGGCACACTGGGATTACATGATTGGGATCCATAGGGTTTTGGCTGCCTGTTTTTAGGAAGTGGATCATCAGGCTTTTCCCCACCCACTAGTTTGTCGGTTCCACTGACATCTGTTCGGCATCATCAACACACAAATTTCCATTGACAGAAAGGTGATGGCTGGGTATAAGGGGCACTGGGTGGGAATCAAACCCAGGACTCCACATGGAAGACAAGAATTGTACTCAAGAATGCCACTGTGATTCCACCCCCATGTGAGGGCTTAAGTGGTGCAAGGGAGTCCATGCAGCCTATAACGACCCTATAGGACAGAGCAGAACCCACAGGACGTCCAGGGCCACCATCCATACTCCAGTGTCACAGGAGTTAAGACACACAGCTGCTAATCAAGCTGTTGGTGGTTCAAACCCACAGGAGAGCTATGTGTCGTTTTTAACCTTGGAAAGGCCATGGGGCAGTTCTACTCTGTTCTATAAATCTGCGGAGGGTGGAACCAACTCTATGACTATGGGCTTGAGTTTTTTTTTTGTAGTTTTTCTGGGATCTTTATAGAAGCAGATTGGTGGGTTCAAACCACCAACCTTTCGGGTAGCAGTCAAGTGGCACAACCAGGGCTACTTATCCGACGTGCAGGATAAAAAAAATTAATTTCAAAACCTCAAGACCATTGAGTCGATGCCAACTTATAAAGACTCTATAGGGCAGAAAGACCTGCCCTTGTGGGTTTGTGAGACTGTCACCCTTTACAGGAGTAGAAACCCCTACTTTCTCCCTTGGAGCAGGTGGTGGTGTTGAACTGCTGATCTTAAAGGTAGCAGCCTAACTCATAGCCACTATGCCACCAGAGCTCCTCTGCTGAGGAGAAAAGGTGCTATGTAATACTGAAGTTGTTCACCAAGGCTATGCGATGGCATAAGTGAATGTTAAAATCACTATGGTAAGTGAAACACCAAAATGACACTGCCATCACCTTCTGACTCCGAGAAATCCTATCTGCATAGGACAGATTGGAACTACTCCTTTCCTAGACTGTAAATCTTTTAAAAATCATTTTATTGGCATATACTTCACATATACAATTTGATCATTTCATCATATGAAGAAGAGTTGTGAAACCATTTCCACAATCAATTTCAGAACATTTTCTTCTTTCTTGAATTCATTGCTGTCAGCTCCCCATTTTTCCCACAACCTCCCCTGCCATGCTTCTAGGTGATTATTTTACTTATTTATTTTTCTATTTCCACAACTTCTGCTTATATAATTCAATGTCACTGATTATACTCTTCATACTGTACAGTCAATATTGTTTTTCTTTTCCAAATTAATCTATCATAATTGACATAAACTTAATGACCCCTATACAGCAATCCTTTCCCCTTCACCTAAGGTAACCACTGATTAAGTCCCACCCCAACCCCCCAGGCCTATAGTTTTCTTGATATAGTATTCACATATCATATACTTCCATGGTTAAATAGTTTTAAAATGAATTGTGTAATCACAATCAGTTCTAATGCTCCTATTCCCTCCATCATTCATTGTTTGCTCCCCAAATCCCCTTACCCTCCCTCTCTCCCACCCCACACCTACATCCCCTATAAACCATTGCATCAGTTACTATCTCTATACATGTACTCTTTCTGTGCTTCACAAACTGGGAAACTCAACAGAAACAAAAAATGAAAATGAAATAAAGTGGCAAGAATAAAATATAATACCATGAAAATAAAAATACAAATAGTAAGAAAAAAAATCATGATCAATATTCTAAACGCCAGGGAAGAAATCTTTATCATGGGACAAGCAAGAAACACTTGCACCTAGAACAAATTCAGGTTGGGTCAAGAGAGGGGTTAACTGACCAAGTGTCAAGTTTGATCAAGATCGAACCATGATCTCTATCTGATAGCAAGGCTATTTGAGACCCTTTTCTGTGGCTAAAGGAGATGTGCCAGTGGCTTAATCTGACTATATACACTGTGCATAGGGGTTTGGGGCTCCTCCAAGACGGTAAATCTTTATGAAAGCAGACAGCCTCATCCTTCTTTTATGCAGTAGCTGGTGAGTTTGAAATTACGACTTTGTGGTTTGCAGTCTAACCCTTAACTCACTGTGCCACCAGGACTCCTTCCAAATGAAATATGTCAGTTGCACAAAGCCAAATGTCATACACTCTGTGCTAGTCTGGGTAGATGAGAGAAACAAATTCATAAACACACATGTGTAAAAGAAAAAGAGATTTATATACAAGGACAATTGAACATTGAGAAAACATCTCATCCCAGTCCAGCCCAAGGTCATAAGTCTGATATTAGCCAATATGTCTGATATCAGTGTATAAAATCCTCTTCAGACTCACAAAGCACATGCAATGACACCAGGACACTCACAGGCCAGTGAGTGCAGTCTTCTGTATCCAGTGGTGGTAGAAGCATCTCAGCACTGGCAGGGATCTCCCCATGGTGTCTCCCATTTCCAGGGCTCACATCTGTCAGCATGCTGTCAGGTGTCTCATCAGCTGCAATGTCTCCCAGGGAATGTGGTCAGTAGAAAGTCTCCAAGAAAGTGAACCAAAAGAGATAGTGTCTCCTACCTCCATGAAGAAAGCACCACATTTCCCAGAATTCTCAGAGGAGAAGGCCACGCCCATACAGAGGTCTCATTGACTATCTCCATCCAGAATGACAGGCTAGGCTCCACCCCCCCCCCACTATTAATCCTCAAATTGACACCAGATTAGGTGATTGCCACATACTTCCAACTATATGAAACATCTTGAATAGGCAAAAACCTAGGAATTTAACATTATTATTGGTCACTAGGGCTGGGTGAGAGGGAAGAAGAAGAAGTTATTATTTAGGAGGCACTGGGTTTCTGCTAAGGATGATTACAAACTTGGATTGCACAACATAGAAAACTTGATGTCTCTAAGCTGTACACAGAAATGGTGGAGCGGGAAACGTTATCTGTATCTCATCACTATGAAAAAGGTCTTCAAAGGAACATGTCAAATAATCATCTGAAGTTTTTGTTTAAAATGCATGGATTGTGATAAGAGTTGTACAAACCCCCAATACAATGATTTTTTTTAAAAAAGAAGTAAACCATTATGACGTGAAAAAAAAGGTTTAGGCCTGCTATCTTCTGACATACCTTAGGACAGAAAGTTCATAGAGGGCCAGCCACCAAGTAAGACAGGATGACTAAGAAGATAGGGCAGGGACATGGGACCCAGGGTCCTCCTTCGGGGACCGCAAGCCTGTCCTTCATCCTTTTTCCAGTCTCTTCACTCTTCTCAAGGCATTTTATGAACAAGCTTCCTTCCCAGCTCCTAATATTTTCTATTTTTTTTGATTTGTAAAAACATGTTCTTCCTAAAAACCCGTGGTGCAGGAATATCAAAAAACACTGGCTTTTACACACTTCAAACTTATGGTTGTTGGGTGCCTTGGAACACATGGGAACTCATAGCAAGCACTTGTAAATGTGTAGAACTACCTTGGAGTTTCTGGGTTGTAGTCTTGATGGAAAGAAGCCCTTGGAGTGATGAGGAATATTTGGTGGTCTGAGAACAGCAAGGTCAAAGCTTCACAATCCGCCGGCCACTTGGAGTGAGAAAAATGAGGCTCTATGTTCCCATAATGACTTTCATGTATAGCATTGCTAACCCCAGGCTGTTGAGAAAGCTTTGGGCTGCTACCTGGTCAGGAGTTCAACCCCACGAGCCGCAACTTGGGAGAAAGATGAAGCTATCTGCTCCTACAGAGCTTTACAGCCTCAGAAAGCCTCTATGGCGTCACTATGACTCAGAATCGACTTGGTGGCAGGGGATGGGGTTTGGGTTTGGTACTCTTTAGGGAAACATTATCTTTTCTTCTGTGGAGCTGCTGGTGGGATTGAAGCATTAATTGTTTAGTTATCACCCGAGCAAGTAACCGCTACACCACCAAGTCACCTCAACAGACACTAGCTCCTAACCCAAACTAACAGGTTGATGAGCCCATATGACCATATTGCTTGTTGAAGTGAGGGTGAGCCTTACTGGGCCAGGGTCTTCATAGGAGCTCCTCAATGGGGGAATATTTAGGACATTTGGGTGTCTTCATCAAAGCGCTCACCTTGGACTGAACACTCACTCACTGCCATGGAGTCAATGCTGACTCAATGCCACCCTCTCTGACAGAATAGAACTGTCCCTGTGAGTTCTGAAACTGTAACTCTTTTTTATTTTATTTTTGGGCATCACTGTCCTCTGGTGGTCGTGGGGACTACCCAGCGCTGCTCCTGAGAGCCGCCACTGGATTTGAATCGCCAAGGCCACGGGCCGCAGTCCCGCACTCAACCACTTCCGCCACTGGGGCTCAACCCACTGAAACTGTAACTCTTGATGAAAGTGGAAAGCTCTTCTTCCTCAGAGCAGCTGGTGGTGGTTTTGAACTTCAAACCTTGCGGTTAGCAGCCCAACTCATAACTCCTGTGCCACCAGAGCTCCTTGGATTGAATTTAGGATCCACAGGCACAACTAGATGAGGATGCCAAGCTCCTCTTCCAGCCCAAACAGCTGCTTGACCCTGTCAATTGAAATGTTGACTAGACTAATAGTCCTTTAAATCAAGAAGTTCCTGGACAGAACAATAGAGTTATTATTTGCACATTTTATCTGGCCCAGCCAGCCTTTCCTGGGGTGGGACAATCCCGGTGAGGAAGACACGGGGCTAGAAACCCATCACTGTTCATGGAGATAGCATGAGGGGCTGGGCGGTTGTCCTCCACCTCTGAGCCTGTTTAAATGATCAGAAACCAGACATGCTGCGACCTGTCTGCCCCAATCCCAACTATGTGGACAACCCCTCAGACGAATGCACTTCAGATGACAGCACTGGGGCTACAACGTGGGGAGAGGGGCGCATTGGATTAAAGCACACAAGAGAAATGCAAAAGGATGGAGAGGGAGGAGAGGATATCCTGGCCACCAAGCCCCAAGGACGATGTTCCTGCTCGGAGCAGACAACACACAGGGAGGACCGTAGGGCCAGTCCCACCACAGGACACAGCATCCCACGCAGAACCATGACGCCACAGGTGACAGCACTGGAGACACAGTGCAAGAATAGTGCAAGCTCTGGTCCCATCACGCTGGGGCATGCAAGGCACTGAGGGCATGAAGCAGAGCAGCAGGGGAAACAGAGTAATGAAACCCACAAGAAACACCCAAAATAATCTTGGGAGACACAGTGTGGCACCTCATCACACTTAAATGGAAAACACTCGTAAAGGCCAAAAAAAAAAAAGACCTTGAACTATTTATAGGCTTTTCCAGTTTTGTCAGTGACTTTCTTTTGTTGTTATTTTGTTTCTGTTTTTCCGCTGCTGTTATCGTTTTGTTGGTTTTGACTTCCTTTGTGGTTTTATTTGGCTTTTCCTGGTTTGGGGACTTACTAATGTCTCTGCATGATTATCTAGATAAGATAGGTGGAACAAATAATACAGAGATGGATAAGGAGACTTAAGAGAAAAGAAAGGGGGGCAACCCAGGGACAAAGGAACAAGTGAACTAAAATCAGTGGAAAGAAGGTTGTAGGATGCCTCGTGGAACTCAATCAAAGGCAATATAGCAGTGAGGAGTTACTAAACATGAATGAAAGCCAAACCTGGTGGTGGGACAAGAGGGAAGTAAAAAGGAAATAGAGGAAAAAACGAAGAGGCAAAGGACATTTATAGAGGCTTAAATACAGGCATGTACATGGATATATATATATATATATATATATATATATATATATATATACACACACACACAGAACTATGTATTCATCTATATGTTAAGAATTAAGGTTTGGCTGAGACCCAGTGGCATAGTGGTTGAGTGCCGGACTGCAGCCACTGGCTTGGTGGTTCAAATCCAACAGCAGCACTCCAGGAGCAAGGCTGGGCCTCCCACTCCCATCATCACTGAAGACAAAGCAGGTACATATGCAAATGTGGAGAAAACTGATGGTGCCCAGCTATCAAAAGACATAGATCTGGGGTCTTAAAGGTTTGAAGATAAATAAGCGGTCATCTAGCTGAGAAGCAATAAAGAAGCACATCAGCCTGTGTAATTATGAGGAATTGATGGGATCTGGTATCAGTCATCTAAGACCCAGAATAAAACTAAACCCAAGGCGTATGGGGAGGGAGCATGGAGTAGAGACATAATGCCCATCTGTAAACAATTAGACTTCCCCTCACAGGGACGAGATTAGCCAGAGTGCAGAATAGTACCAAAAAACACACAAGTTTCTAGTTCTTCGGTGCTTCCTTCACTCCACTATCATGACATCAATTCTACCTTACAAATTGGATTAAACCAGAGCATGCACAGTGCTACGGATAAAAGTCCACAGCACAGGGAATCCAGGTTAGATAAAGCCCTCATGAGCAACAAGGAGAGCACAGATACCAGGAAGAGGGGAGGGGAATAGATCACACGGATCAATGTATACCCCCCTCCCAGAGGCGCAAATAATGGAAAAGTGGGTAAGGGATGATGGAGGACAATGTGAGATATGAAAATAATAATCTATAACTTATCAAGGGTATGTGAAGGAGGATGGGCAGGGAGGGAAAGGGAAGAAATGGGGAGCTCAAGTGGGAAGAGAATGCTTTGAAAATGATGGCAGCATAGGTGCAAATTTGCTTGACACATTGGAGGAATGTATGGATTGTGATAAAAGATGCAAGAGCCCCCAATAAAACTATTTTTTAAAGAGCTAGACATGGACTTAAAAAATCATTTTGGGGGGGCTTTTAAAGCTCTTATAACATTCCATACAACAATTGTACCAAGTATATTTGTACATATGTTGTCGTCATTATTTTCTAAATATTTGCTTTCCATTTAAGCCCTTGCTATCAGCTCCTCTTTGTTCCCTCCCTCCCTGCTTCCCACTCTAGTGATCCCTTGATAAATTATAATTACTGTTTTCATTATCTTACACTAACCACTGTCTCCCTTCACCCACATCTCTGTTGTTCATCCCTGCCCCCCGGGGGCCCGGTAATGGGTCCATCCCTGCTATTGGTTGGAATTTATTTTTGTACTCCTGCTGTAATCATAGAAATCTTCAAAACGACAAGGGTCCCTAGCTGATGGCAGAAAGGTTCAGTTGGAGAATGCACCCACCCCAAAAGACACTAACATGTCTCTGCACTCTATCTTCTTTCTGGGGTATGTTCAAGTCTGGAATTTTTTATTAAAAAAGTCTCTCCAGCTAGCTGGTGAGCAGGCATGGTCTTTTCCTGCTCACACCTTGCTCTGGAAGGGTGGTAGATGTGCCAAAGTGGCTTGCAGTGTTGCATGCATAAAGCAGATAACAATACTACAACCAAACTGCTGTGATTCTGTTGCCATGTATGCAGGGATTCCCTATCATTATTTCAGCCACAGACAGAGACCAAGTTAATTCAAGAAATTCCTCAATTTATATCTGCAAGCACAGGAAAGAAAGGAAACAATAGGTTTTGGAACCTCCAAACAGCTTGGAAAATCCAGTGAAAATAAAATAAGTTATATATATTGAACTATAAAAGGTTTTGCAAAGATCACAGGAAACAATTAACAAACTTCCCCCAAATCACAGGAAACAATTGATACTTAATTTTCTCCTGGGGTTTCCAGACCTCTATCCCCTGAAGCCTCATACTCTATTGTTTATCTAAATGAGGGGTATTTCTGCCTGGCTACTTATCTTAATGGCCTTGCTCACTGAGTGAGAACATCCCTACTGATAAAGCTTAAAAGGAATTTTGTTTTAAAATCATTTTATTGGAAGCTCTTATGGATATTATAACAAGCCATAATTCGATTAGATCGAGTACAATTGCTACCATCATTTTCAAAACATTTTCTTTCTTCTTGAACTCTTTGATATCAGCTCCCTCTCCCACCCTATCCCCCAGGAATCTTTATTATTATTATGTGTTGCCATATCTTAAAACATTCGATGTATCCATTTACCCACAATTCTGTTATTCATTCCCTTCAAGTGGGGTTAT
>PVJH01014716.1:0-55982 GCA_004026705.1 Nesogale talazaci | reverse complement strand
GTAGGAGTGGGAGGCCCAGCCTTGCTGCTGCTGGATTTAAACTGCCAAGCCAATGGGCGGCAGTCCTGCACTCAACCACTATGCCACCAGGGCTCAGCCTGTTAATTGCTTCTTTACTTCTCACGATGTAGCTTATTAGGCTTCTTGTGCGGATTTTTGTTTTCTTCAAGTTCAGGCATAATCTTTTTTTAATCCTTTTTTTGGGGGGCATCACCGCCCTCTGGTGGGAGTGGGAGGCCCAGCCTTGCTCCTACAGAGCTGCTGCTGGATTTGAACCACTCAACCACTACACCACCAGGGCTCAGCCCAAAGTTCAGGTATAATCTAATGGCTATAAACTTTGAGCCTTTTTGGAAAGTGTTTCAGGTTTTAAGCAAGCAAGTTTTTGTCATCTGAACGGTGTTCTTTCATTCTTGATATACATATTTTTTTGTCTTCACATAGCCCAGCTTCTTAGATTCAAAAAATTACTGCCACCAAGTCACTTCTGAGAGGTAATGACCCTATAAGACAGGGTAAAACTACCCTGCTGTTTCTGAAAACTGTCTTACAGAAGTAGAAAGCCTCATTTTTCTCAAGCAAAATGACTGATGGTTTCGCATTGCTAGCCATGGGCTGAGCAGACCAACACGTGCTGCCCCCCAGGACTCCATGCTTCCTGGATTAGGTACAAATGAGCAAAGAAATAGGAAATATTGGCTGTAAGGGGGAAGGTTATGATAATGAGGCACCACCTTGTTTCACTCCGAGACTCACACCTTAGAGTCTCAGAATTTCAACCGATGCTCACATGCCTGTCAAAAGGACAGAGCTCTGTTTAATGAACGAAGAACAAACTGTGTGAAAGTATTTGATTACCTAATGTGACCATGTAGCCTAAATGGGGACATTCAAAAATTGCAATGACATGGACAGGCTCAGTGCAGACCATGGTGCCTGAATGTTCTATCCAGAGTGTCTCTGAAAAATTAGCTTCTCAGAGATATTGGACTTTTAAGGAAGTGCCATTTACATTGATGATCTGGTGAGCAAAGATGACCAAAACAATGTTGGGTACAAGATTTATTTTTTTTTGTTTATTTATTTATTTATTTTAGACATCATTGCCCTGGTGGTGGGAGTAGGAGGCCCAGCCTTGGCTCCTGCGAGCCGGAATTGAACCTCCATCCCAGTGAGCCGCAGTCCCGCGCACAACCGCTACGCCACCGGGGCTCAGACCAAGGTACAAGATTTAGCATACTCTTTAAATAATACACTGACCAATCATGGAGAGAATCTTCTGTGACATTCAAAAACAATTTTAGAAAATAATCAGTAGTCAGTGTTGCTTTAAAGAAGAGTTGCTAGGTCGAATCGTCTGCCCCATAGTCCAAACCCAAGTCCAAACCCATAGTCCAGCACAAGATTACCTCTGGATCAGCCTCCCAGGAAGTTTTTACCCAGCGGAGATCCTTACGTAGTGCCATGGATAGCTCCCAACTTACCCCATCCCCAGTACCATGGACAGCTCCGAACGTACTCCATGCGAGTCCCGTGCATCCCCAAGCAAACGTTCTATGAGTGATTCGGTGACCTTTTTTCACTTGGACTGTATTTCAAAAAAACTCTTTTCACTCGGAGCTTCAGGTTTGCCTGTGCGGGAAAACAGACCACCACCAACTCTCTCTAAAATCTGCATGCCTTTCTGGATCATTCTCCTTCCCTCTTCTTAAAGAAGAGTTAGGTGAAGGATAAGCTAATCAGGGCAAAATTCCATCATACTCTCTGAGCTGATTGGATTAAAAAACAAAGCCAAAAAACCCTTCACTGTGATCAAGTCCCCCTGTAATTTGTTTTCTTTGTTTGTTTTTTAAGTCATTTTACTGGGGGGGGGGGTGTTATAGTTCTTATGACATTCCATACATCAATTGTATGAAGCACATATGTTGCCATCATCATTTCCAAAACATTTTTTTGTTTTGTTTTTGTTTGTTTGTTTGTTTGGGGGGGGCATCGCTGCCCAGCCTTAACAAAACATTTTTTACTTGAGTCTTTGGTATTAGTTCCTCTTTTATCTCCTCCTTCCCCCTCGTGAATCCTTGATCAATTCTATATTGTTACTATTATTTCATATCTGTAAATGTTTACATCAACAAGACTAGGTTAAAAGCCTAGTCTTTCTCCCAAGGAACTGTTGGTGATTTCCCTCTGCAAATTGTAGCCCAACGTTTAGCCATTCCACTCCCAGGGCTCTTTGGCTGACTATGCTAACTAAAAAGTGTTTCTGAATATAGACCTAGAAGTAGCCAAGCGACAAAGAATTGGTATTTTCATTCAAATAAATGCTTCTACCTTCCTGTTTACTTGCTTGTTTACAATTTTTTGGGGTTTTTTTGTTTTGTTTTGTTTTTGGGCATCACAGCTCTCCGGTGGTGGGAGTAGGAGGCCCAGCCCCACTGCTGGCATTGAACCCCTGTCCCAGTGGGCCGCAGTCCTGCGCACAACCACTACGCCACCGGGGCTCAGCCCGCTTGCTTACAATTTTAAAAAATCATTTTTTGGGGGACTCATGCAACTCCTCACAATCCATACATATATCCATTGTGTCAAGCACATTTGTACCTTTGGTGCCATCATCATTCTCAAAATATTTTCTACATGAGCCCTTCGTATCAGCTCTGTGTTTTCCCCCACCGTCCCCACACCTCCTCCCTCACAAACCCTTTATAATTTATCAATTGGCATCATTTTGTCAAGTCTTACAGTGTCTCCCTTCACCCACTTTTCTGTTGCCGAACTCCCAGGAAGGGGGCTATATGTACATCCTTGTGATTGGTTCCCCCTTTTTTATCTCACCCTACCCTTACCCTGCTGGTATGGCTACTCTCATTGGTCCTGAGGTGTTTATCTGTCCTGGATTTCCTGTGTTTCCAATTCTTATCTGCACCAGTGTATGTCCTCTGGTCTAGCCAGATCTGTAAGGCAGAATTGGGATCAAGATAGTTGGGGGGTGGGGGGGGGAAGAAATATGGGGGAGAATTAAAAAATTAGAACAAAGTTGTATGCTTCATTATTGCTATACTGCACCCTGACAGACTTGTTTCCTCACCACGAGCCTTCTGTAGGGGGATATCCGTTGCCTACAGATGACTTTTGGATCTCCATTCCGCTCTCCCCTTCATTCACAATGATATGATGCGTTTGTTCTCTGATGCCAGATACCTGATCCCATCAACACATCATGATCACACAGGCTGGTGTGCTTCCTCCATGTGACCTTTGTTGCTTCTAGGCTTGATGACGGCTTGTTTATCTTCAAGCCTTTAAGACTCCAGATGCTATATCTTTTGATAGCCAGGCACCATCAGATTTCTTCTCATTTGCTTATGCACCCGTTTTGTCTTCAGTGATTATGTCGATAAGGTGAGCATCATGGAATGTCAGTTTGATAGAACAAAGTGTTCTTGCATTGAGGGAATACTTGAGTGTAAGGCCCAGTGTCCCTCTGCTACCTTAATACTAATTCTATAAATATATGCACAGATCTATTTCCCCATATTCATATATAAATATATTTACATATGTACATGTCTGTATTTAGACCTCTATAAATGCCCTTTGCCTCTTAGTTCTTTCCTCTATTTCCTTTTACTGTCCTCTTGTTCCCACTGTCATGCTCACCTTTCATTTGGGCTTCAGTCATTCCTGCCTTGGATCAAGCTCTAGCAGACCTCCAACACCTGACTCCCTTTCAATTGTGGTTCACCTGCTGTTCCCTTATCCCTGGATTGCTCAACACCCACTTCCTTTCCCTTGCCTCCCCCTCTCTCATGTCTCCTCCCCAACTGTCAGTCCGTTGTTTTTTCCTCCAGATAGTTTATCCCTCCTATCTTATCTAGAAAACCCTGCAGAGATAACAATATGCACAAAAAAAACAAGATAACAAAGCAAAGAAAAACATCAACAGCAAAAAAAAAAAAAAAACAATGACGAAAAAGAAAAAGAAAAGCCTGTGAATAGTTCAAGGTCTGAGTTGACCCTCAGGAGTGTTTTCTGGTCGAGTCTGACGGAGTGCCACGCCCTGGCCCTGAAGTCTATTCGGTATTTTCTCAGGGCTTCCTGCTGTGCTCCCCTTGCTGTTCTGTTGCCCGTCCTGTGTTTTGCCTGGGTGTGGTGGAGTCAGATCAGGTGCAGTTGCTGCAGTGTGTCTCCAGTGTTGTCCCCTGTGGGGCTATGGGTCAGTGAGGGATGTCCTGTCTCATAGTGCGGCCGGCCATAGGGTCCTTTCTGTGCATTGGCTCCTCTCAGCAGGGATATCGCCCTCCAGGCTAGGTGGGCCAGGATGTAATCCACCTTCTCTTCCACCTTCTTCATTTGCTCCCGTGTGCGCTGATCCCACATGTCCCTCTCTCCCTGAGCTGTAGCTTCATGCTTCCTCTGGAGTAAATTCTTCTGGGGTGTTAGGATGTTAGGATTTTTTTGTTTTGTTTTGTTTTTTGGGGGAAGGCACCACTGCTCTCCGGTGGTGGGAGTAGGAGGACCACCCCCACTGCTGGAATTGAACCTCTGTCCCAGTGGCCCGCAGTCCCACGCACAACCACTACACCACCGGGGCTCAGCCCAGGATTTTTTTAAACAGATGGTTTTATTTGTTTGTTTGCTTGCATTTAGAGAAATTGTAAATTTACAGAAAAATCCTGCAGAAAGTAGAGAAGTGTCCTCATAGGTTCCTCCCCATTGCATACCCGATTTTTTTTTTTTTCTGAGTGAGATCTCCTTTATTCTGACCAAGCCTTATAAATCTTTTAGGGACGGGCAAGCCCCTAATAACAGGCAAGAGCATACATCACAGGAAAGGGTTGTACAATGAGATAATACAGCAAGGAGAAGGACCATCTGTCGCATCCATGTAACAGGAAAGGCAGGTATTGGAGTCCCCATGAGACAAGAGCCGATCCCAGCCAGACTCGTGGATGTGACTGAACAGGTCTGCCGCCGTTCTCTGGCTCTTCACAGAGATCATTTACAGTGGTGTGTGCACTCCGCCTTCCTAGACCAGGCTGCAGTTTAAGGAGCTTCAGGGAGAGGTCATCTATTGTGATGTAGCAGCAGGGGATGGGGTTTGCAGCCAGAGGTCTGGCAGGCTGGAACCTTCAGGAAGAATGTCTCCAAGCTTCTGACCTCCCACCAAATGTTGCAAATCGCTTCTAATATTTGCTTAATATTTTGGAGGAGATACAATTGTGGAAAAGTCTTATATTCCTCCGACAGTTTCCCAAGCACGGTGTCCTGCACCTGGCACTGGCCTCTCCTGACGTCGTGTCTGAAGGATGTGAGAAGGCTCGCCGCCCTTGTCTCCCAGGTGCGCTCAGCTCCAGCAGTGCCAGCACATGTCTGCCAGCGGGTCAGACTGTGGTGGCTTGTGGGGGACACTAGAAGTGAAGATGCACTGGCATCTCAAATGTTGGCAGGGTCACCAAGGGAACGGGTTTCAGTAGAGCTTCCAGATTGAGAGGAGACGACAAGAAGCACTTGGCTGCCCACGGAGGAGGGAGCAGCTGCTGACAACCTTGGACTTCACGTTCAAAACATTCCCAGATACTGAAGGCCTCGTGGCTGGAAGCGGAAACCCGTAGGGATTCTGGCTTCAGCGCTGTCCTTCTGTGTGCATTTCCCCTGGATGGTTGTGATCACAATAGCCAGGTCCATGCACAGGACTAGCACAGGGGACAGGAGGAGTCTCTCTCTTTATTTCTCACATATCATTTTTTCCCAATTCAAATTTTGGATTCCTGTGGTACATTTGTTGCAATTGAAATCAATGCTATCATAAAACAAGCATACTTGCTAACCTAAAATAAAGCATAAGATAAAAGGTCTTGCAGATATAAGGCCCCAGGTTCCATCCTGGACATCTCCACCAAAATGACATAAAGAAATAACAAAAGGTCTTGAAGGGAAAGACCATATATATATATATATATATATATATATATATATATATATATATATATAGCAGGTCACACTCCAGGGAAATATTCTCTACATCAGATCAAACTGTGATGGGATTAAGAGACCTGAACCTCACCCTTAATCCTTTCATTGGTTTAACACACCATGAAGGCTGTCATGAAGGATCCTGCATAACTACATCACACTATTACATAAATGCCCAACTATTGAGCACAATGGGGGTGGAGGGTGGGGGTGAGGTGGGGGTGTTACTATTCCACCCCTGACGTTGGTGAACAATGATAAAGTGAAGCATGTGCTCACACTGAAACCTACATGCAGCTTGTTTCATAGTTGCCCCAAAGAGGAAGCAAGCAAGAAATCCTCCTGTAGGTGGATAGACAAACTCTAGTACATGCACACACGGAATACTGTTCATCCAGCAAGCCATGGAAACACATGGAGTAGCCTTATATGCCCCTGAGGAAATAAGGCAGTAGGAAAAAGCTACCTGGCGTACAATTCCAGCTCTATGACATTCGGGAAAACGCACAGTGTTAGAGCCAGTGAACGGCTGAGTGTTGAGAAGAAGGGGTGGACAGGAGAGCTGCTGTTCCAGCTGCGGAGTCCATTGTGACTCACAGGTGCCCTCTAGGGCAGCAGTTCTCAAGCTTCCTCTTGCTGACACGCCCTCATACAGCTCCTCATGCTGTGGTGACCCCCCAACCATAAAATCATCTTTTATTTTTTTCATAAAATTATTTCCATTGCTGCTTCACAACTGTAATTTTGCTAGCTAAAAAATCTTCATGTAAATATCTGATAGGTGGGATGTATTCTCATCGTTACAAATTGAACATAATGGGGGTGAGCCCCGGTGGCGTAGTGGTTGTGCGCGGGACTGCGGCTCACTGGGACGGAGGTTCAATTCTAGCAGTGGGGCTGGGCCTCCTACTCCCACCGCCGGAGAGCAGTGATGGCCAAAACAAACAAACAAAAAACCCCCCAAAAACCCCCAAAAAACCAAATTGAACATAATGAAAGCACAGTGATTAATCACAAAAATAATATGTCATTATATATTGTTAAATATTTCTTTCTTTTTGGGGGGGGGATCCCTGCCCCCTGGTGGGAGTGGGAGGCCCAGCCTTGCTCCTGGAGAGCTGCTGCTGGATTTGAACTGCCAACCCAGTGGGCTGCAGTCCCGCACTCAACCACTATGCCACCCGGGCTCAGCCCCAAAATATTTGTTTGTTTGTTTCTTTGTTTGGGGGGCATCACTGCCCTCTGGTAGTGGGAGTAGGAGGTCCAGCCTTGCTGCTGGATTTGAACCTCCAACCCAGTGGGCCGCAGTCTTGCACTCAACCACTATGCCACCGGGGCTCAGCCCCAAAATATTTATTTCTAATGGCAAATAAATGAAAATTTGTCTTCAAGTATGGTGTAGCATCGGTAATATTCTTAAAATAACAGCAGAAAACTACATTTCTACATTTTGTGACAGTATGCCTAAAAAGCCAATGTTAGTGTGAAGGTTGAGATAATGTCTTTCTCACCAGCTCAGTAGCTGCATGTGGACAGACCCCCCTGGAGACAGATACAGGAGCGGTGCCTCAGTTCCTTAGACTATCAGAAATATGTATTTTCTGATGGTCTTAGGTGGTCTCTTTGAAAGACTCATTCTACCCCCAAAGGGGTTGAGACCCCCAGGTTGAGAACCGCTGTTCTAGGGCAAAGCAGAACTGCCCCACTGGATTTCCTGGCTCATTGGCCAGACTTTTCTCCTGCAGTGCTGCTAGAGCCCTGGGAGGGCACAGTGGAGGGAACATCAGCCACTGGCCTTTTCGTTAGCAGCCAAATCTTGGAGGTAAAGCACAGGACATTTTCAGGGGTAGGAGATCCGTATTGTATGATACAATATGTATATCATGTATGAACTTTGGTCATGAAACATTTGTTAAAATCCATTAAACTGTACAACAGTGGACTTAATATGAACTGTAGATTTTAGCTAATAGTCATTTATCATTTTGGATTCATCAATTACCAAAAATACATCAGAGGAATGCCAGGTCTTAATAGAGAAAATAATGCCCAGGGGACTGGCACATGGGAACATTCTGCACAATGTTTCTAGTACAGCAAGACTGGGCTTCCTACTCCCACCAACAGGGGGCAGTGATGCACTCTCCTCGCCCCAAGAAAGCTAATAGGTTAATCTTCCGGGACAGAGAGTTCCAATTTCATCGCAATCCATAGAGTTTCTGCTGGATATCCTTCTGGAGGGATGGTTCCCTCCTGAGAACATGTCCAAAATACATAAAATGAAGTCTCACCACCATGGCTTTTAAGAGGCAATCTGGTTATGTTTTTTCCAAGACAGATTTTTTCATTCTTTTGACGGTCCATGATACATGCAATATTCTTTTTATATGTGTATGTATATACATACACACACACACACACACACACACACACACATATATATATATATATATATATATATATAGAGAGAGAGAGAGAGAGAGAGAGAGAGAGAGAGAGAGTTCCTGGATAGACACTTTGAAAACATTTCTACCCAACTCTCAGTGCATGATGCCAAGCACTAAGCACCACGATGACCTTGGACACTGACCTTACAGGCAGCCTGATAGAACCCAGGCACGACACCAGAACTCAACTTAGAGGCCTGGTTGAATGAACTGAGCCCCGACTTGAAGTTACCGGCAACCTTCGTCTGAGGACTGGGGTGGTTGGATGGGAGAAAGAACAGACTGGCCACTCCAGGGCTGTGGAGGTGGTGATCATTGGACCTTAGGGAGAACCCCCAGCTTGGTGGGTGTCTAAAGACAAGGGAGCCAGAAGCACCATGTATTTGGTATCTCGAAGTCCCTCTCGCAGTGACATGACAGTTGAGCAGGGATCTGTGCTTGGAAGAGTTGATTCAGGAAGTTTCCTCCTGGCACCACTCCCTATACGTGGCTAAACAGAGCTCAGTGGAAAGGGAGATCGAGCTGTGTAGGGCTGTCTCCCATGGGTGACACTGTACTCACATACACTCCTCATACCCACCGTGACTGGAGTGGTGTGGACTTATTTGTTTCTCTGAGTTTTTGTTTTCCTGTATTTAGCTTGGTTTTTTGTTTTGTGTTCTTTGTTTATTGGCTATTTGGTCTATTGCTGTTGTTAGTAGAGCTGTGCTTATGAGGTTCTGGTTTTATTATAATAGGATTGCCAAAGTAAATCCGAGTTGTACATATCCTATGGACAAGCAGATGGACTCTGGGCTCCTACTTAACTCTGGCCCCAATGCAAAAACAGTTAGTTCTGATAACATGGCCTGCTCAATGCTCACCTCATGAACTGATCACTGAAGATAAGGGTGCTATCTAGCAAAGTGTGGTGAAGAAAGCAGATGGTGCCCAGCTATCAATCAGAATGGTGTCTGGGGTCTTAAATGCTTGTATTCAAACAAGCAGGCAACTAAGTGAGGAGTCAACTAATCTACGTGGAAGAGGCATACTGGCTTCTGTGATCCAAAGATGGCATTAACAAAATTAAAATATGATGAAGGGAAAATATCAGCTTAAATTGTGGACAAGCAATTTGTGGAGGACAATGGGAACCCCAAACCCATATGCAGAGAATCTAGTCAAATTAAGCTGCTGACAGATCCACTGTGGTCACAGGCAAGCGTCTCAAAGAGTTTTACTATGGGATCGAGAGCATTGTCATCTTGATTATAATAATCAAACTTGATACTCGATCAGTTGCCCTTCCTGGACCCAACCTGATTTCGTTTTATGTGAGAGTGTTTTCTTGCTTGTTTCATGACAAAACTTTCTGATATCAAGGAGTTGAAGAAGCAATAAAATGTTTAAAACTGATTGTGGTAACAAGTGTACAATACCACTAGATGTGACGGAACGATGGAATGTTCATCTATAGAAAGCTCCCAATTAAATGATGAATTATTTTAAAAAATTCTACCCTGGCTTTTAAAATATTGATTGCATTTTTCCCACCTTTCTTATCCATTATTTGTATTTTCAGCTTTATATTTGAGAGGCAAATTGAGACAGAGTTCAGACAAAGATGTCAAGCAAAGGTTGGTTTTATTAAGGGAAAAGACCTTTAGGGAGGAAAAGGGAGAGGAGAGAGGGGGGTGGAAGCATCGTGAGCTTCTGGATGTGTCCTGCAACCTAGAATGTAAGTTAGGGGAGTCATATCCTGCTGGTCCTGGGACAGCAGGATATATATAATTGTATATTATATTCAATTCAGCAGGTGAATTGTAAAGGGGAAGAAAAGTTCCCAGTGCTGCAGTTGCTAGGAATCAGGGCTAGAGAGAGGTAGACTGTGTCTGCCCAGGTGGGGTCATCTTGTCCCTGGGAAACAATACCAGGAGGTATGTTCTGTGGGTGAGATAAGTTCTGGGAGTGTTGAAGGCAGGTGCTGTGAAATTCAGGTGCGATGAAACTGAGCAGAGCAGCTATCGTCTTGAGAGGCTGGAATAGAGGGTGCCTGGCCTTGGAGTCAGCCCAAACAATATTATTGCTATTCTATCCTGCCTCTTCATTTGTTGTTGTTCTTTAATGCTTCTGTGGGGCTTACCAGTTTGCAAAGTACAGAAGGAATGGATCCATAGAGATCGTAATTGATGCAAGGGTCTGTAGGAGATGTCTGTGTGTGGGGGGGGGGGCGGGGGGGATAGGAAGGGTGAAGGGATTTTTTGGAGCAAACATTGAATGCAGGAGGAAGCAGGGAGTACTAGAATTGATTGTGATTACATAGTACTTTTAATTTTATTAATTAAAAAAATGTAATCACTTTATTGGGGGCTCTTACAGCTCTTATCACAATCCATATATACATCCATTGTATCAGGTACATTTGTACGTATGTTGTCATCATTTTCAAATATTGTCTTTCTGCTTGAGCCCTTGGTGTACACAGCTCTTTTTAAAAGTGATTTAACTGGGCTGAGCCCTGGTAGCATAGTGGTTGTGTTGGGACTGCAGTCCACAGGATTGGTGGTTTAAATCCAGCAGCAGCTCTCCAGGAATAAGGCTAGGCTTCCTGCTCCCACCAGAGGGCAGTGATTTCCACCCTCCCCCCAAAAGTGATTTAACCATGTGAGGGGAAAAGTGTTTATCTATTGATTGTGGTAATGATGCTACAACTTTTTTTTTTAAGCAGTTTTTTTTTTGTGTGCGTGGGCATCACTCCCCTGGTGGCAGTAGGAAGCCCAGCCTTGCTCCTGGAGAGCTGCAGCTGGATTGGAATCGTCAACTCTGTGGACTGCAGTTCCGCACACAACCACTACGCCAGCAGGACTTAGCTCAACTCTTTTTTAAAAAAATCATTTTGTTGGGGGCTCATACAAGTCTTCGTAATCAGTACATGCATCTATTGTCTGCAAAGCACATTTATACATTTGTTGCCATCATCATTCTCAAAACATTTTCTTTCTACTTAAGCCCTCATATTTTCTCTCCCTCCAAGCTCCCTCTGGTACAATTCTTCTTGATATGATTGAACTATTGAATTGTATCATATGTGGATTATGCGCCAATAACACTAAAAAAATTGATGAGGGACTTTCAAAGGTCAAGTGTGATATGGAGGTTCTGTGTCAGTTTGACTGGGGCCTTATGATATGACCTACCAAAATGGAATCACTTCAATAATGGGGTTAGCTTTCAGCAACAAATGGGCTGGAACGCCCTGGGGGTCTGCTGGTTCAGCATTAGACTGCTTACTGCAAGCTCAGCAGTCAGAAGTCCTCAGCCTCTAGGGGTGAGAAAATGCAGCTCTCTAGGCCATAAAGAGTTACAATATCAGGGCTGAGCCCCGGTGGCGTAGTGGTTGTGCTCGGGACTGTGGCCCACTGGGACGGAGGTTCAATTCCAGCAGTGGGGCTGAGCCTCCTACTCCCACCACCGGAGAGCAGTGATTGCCTACCCCCCCCCCAAAAAAAAAAAAAGAGTAACAATCTCGGGCTGAGCCCCGGTGGCATAGTGGTTGAGTGCAGGACTGCCGCCCACAGGGTTGGCAGTTCAAATGCAGCAGGAGCAAGGATGGGCAGCTCCCATGACCACCAGTGGGCAGTGATGCCAAAAAAAAAAAAAAGAGTTACAATCTGAAGAAGTCAAAGGAGGGGATCCGTCCTGTCTTACAGGGTCGCTTTGAGTGCGCGTCTCCGAGATGGCAGTGCTTGGTATGGTTTGCTATGCTTAGGTGTCATCGAGGCACTTCCCACCCATAGCAAGCCCATGCACAACAGAAGGAAACACTGCCGCCGGTCCTGCACCCACCCCACACTTCTCCCCTCCGCGCTTGAGTCCATTGTGGCAGCTACTGCTCCACTCCATCTCATTGCGGGCTTTTCGCTTTTCCAATGCCCCGCTACCTCCCCAAACACAAGGTCTCTCTTAACAATATGCCCAAAGCTTACAAGACAAAGTCATGCGGTCCTTGCCTCTACGGAGCTCCCTGCTCAGACTTCTTTCAAGACAGGTAAGTTTGTCCTTTTATTCAGTCCATGGTAATTTCCAAGGTTTTTTTTTTTTTTTCCAGCATCACAATTCAAATGCATGAATTCTTCTTGGGTTCTTTATTCAATGCCCAGCCTTCACATGCAGATGAGGTGAATGAAAATTTCATGGCTTGGGTCAGGCGCACCTCAGTCCTCAAAGTGACATCCTGGCTTTTCAATACTTTAAAGAGGTCTTGTGCTGCAAATTTGCCTGATGCAACATATCTGTTCACCCCTTGACTGCTGCTTTCATGAATCTTGATTGTGGATCTGAGCGAGACAAAATCCTTGGCAATTTTAGTCTTCTCTCCGTTTATCATGATGTTACCTCCTGGTTCCCCTGTGAGGATCTTGGTTTTCTGTACACTGAATTGTAATCCATACTGAAGGCTGCAATCCTTGGCCTTCATCAGCAAGTGCTTCAACTCCTCCTCACTTTGGGCAAGCAAGAGCATGGCGTCTGCATAGCGCAGGTTGTTAATAAGCCTTTCTCCAATTCTGATGCCACATCCTTCTTCACAGAAGCAGCGCCTCTGATTGACTGCTCTGCATACAGATTGGGTAAGCATGGTAAGAAGTTACAGCCCTGACATGCACACACTTTTTCAGATTTTAAACTAAGCTGTATTCCCCTGTCTGTTTGCACAAAGGCTTCTTGATCCATGGAAAAGTTTTGCGTAAGCACCAAGAAATGTTCTGGACTTACCATTCTTCTCGAAGTTATCCATAGTCTCTTGTGATCCACACAGTTAAATGCATGATGGTTCACTCAGCCAGGTGCAGCAGAGCACGGCACAGGCCACAGGCAGCACAGCACACTAGACCAGGCATCTTGCTGTTCTCACCACCATGTAGAGAGAGGGGGGTGCCAAGTTCCAAAAAGCCATTTATCTCACCTGCCCCTCCAAAGGAGGCCATCAAGCTGCTGCCTGATTGGCAGGCCAAGCTTCAGCCATAGCCCCTTATAGGTGACATGGTGGCACAAAAACCTATCACAGTGATTGATAGTTTGGGCCTTGTGCACTTGTTTTAATTTTGTTCCATTTTCATCTGAACTTACATATTGATGGGCTGTTCCACAATCAGTCCCTGACCTGGTTTTAGCTGCTAATATTGACCTTCTCCATCAGGTCTTCCTACAGATGGAGTCACTTTGATTTTGGTGTATTCCACCAAGAAAATCCATGTGTATGATCTTCCTTTGTATTGGTGAAAAAGGGTATTTGCTATGAACAAGTCCTTGGTCTTACAAATTTCTATCATGAGATCACCAGTTTTGCTTCTATCACGACTTGCCTGTCAGTTTGCTGCTACATGTCTTGTGTGTGTCTATGATGCTGGAAATTATGTCTCCCATATTTCCAATTCCATCAAGGTCACCCAAAGTGAACAGGCTCTGGTGGAGCTTCCCCACTAAGAAAAGACAATGAAGAATGGATCGGTCCATTACAGAGGAGGCAGCCACTGAAAACCTTATATATAGTTTTGAAACGGTGTCAAATTCTGACAGACTTATGAAGGGAAGCAAAATGCTGTCAAAGACAGTGCCAGATGAAGGTCCGTTGGAATGGATGGCACTTGAAAAGTGACTGAAGGGGCTGAGCCCAGGTGGCGTAGTGGTTGTGCGCGGGACTGCGGCCCACTGGGACGGAGGTTCAATTCCAGCAGTGGGGCTGGGCCTCCTACTCCCACCACCAGAGAGCAGTGATGCCCCCCCCCCCAAAAAAAAGTGACTGAAGCTGCGCCCTGGTGGCAGTGGTTGTGTGCGGGACTGTATCCCGCAGGGTTGACCATTCAAATCCAGCAGCAGCTCTCCAGACACAAGGCTGGGTTTCCTGCTCCCACCAGGGGAGTGATGCAAAGGGAAAAAAAAAAAAAGGAATTGTGACTGAAGAGGAACTGTTTTCTGGGAGTGGAATGACCATGGTGATGTGAATGAAGTAAAGCCTCTGGGAGTGGAGCCTTCAGGATCTTCATTTGCTGATGGGACAGGACTCAAAATAAGGAGAAGCAGCAGCAAACCTCCGCTAATGAGATGAGAACTTAGAACGTGTGGAAATATGAATCTAAGAAAACTGGAAGTCATCAGAAATGAAGATTGATATCCTAGACATTAGTGAGCTGAAATGAACTAGGATTGGCTGATTTGAATCAGAAGATCACAACATCTACTATGCTGATAGTAACACAAGAGGAAATGGAGTGGCTTTTCTGGTCAAAAAAGATCTTGAGGGGGCTGAGCCCCGGTGGCGTAGTGGTTGTACGCGGGACTGCGGCCCACTGGCACAGAAGTTCAATTCCAGCAGTGGGGCTGGGCCTCCTACTCCCACCGCCGGAGAGCAGTGATGCCAAAAAAAAAAAAAAAGATGCATTAATAATAATTGGAGATTGAAATGCAGAAGTTAGAAACAAAGAGAAAGATATAGAAGTTGCTATACCATTTCCTCTTGTGTTGAAATCTGGTCACTTTACCCTTGGGGCAATCCTCTTGTTTCCCCAGCTTCTTAGCAATAGGGACTGCCGCCTCTTCTGCCTGGCCAAAGATCGGAATCACCCTCCACTGAGCCGATTCCAACTCCAGGGAGCCCAGAGAGCAGAAGCGAATTAGCTGCCCCTGTGGGTTACTGGGTTCTTAGGGGCATAAGACGTCTCCTCTTTCCCCTGTGGACCAGCTGCCCTCGTGGTTAGTGGCCCAGTTAGCAGCCTACTAAGCTGTCAAGGGTTCCTGGTGCTTTGGGTCAAGGAGAAATGTCAAACGAGCTTAGTTCAGAGCTTCCCCCAAAGCCTCCTTCCTCCCAAAGCCTCCTTTCCAAAGTCTCCTTCCTGATGGTCTTATTGGATCAGGCTGATCAAATCAGTGTTGGGCCTCCACTTTACAAGGTCACCTCATCATCTCACCAACTCAACTTTTAGACGGAAACTTTCTGGCCAAGTCAATCGCTGACCTTCACGTTGGCAAATCCACCGAGGCACTCCAGGATTTAACTTTCCGCTTGACAGACTCTAGCATGGCAACTCCTTAAAGTCCCCTTTGATTCTTTTCTCCCTCTCCATTTCCTAGAACAGGAGTCTGTTTTTCCTATCTTCCTAATACGTCCATGAGGATCATGAGGGTGTTGGCTCCTGGGAAAAACTCAGAAGCCTGAATTCACTCAAGGCAGTAGAATGGGTAGGCTTTAACTTGGTGACTGGGGTTGGATTCAAGTTATTAAGCTTAAACTGGTCGCAGAGAGAGCACCATCAGCTTGACGTGTTATCCTGTCCAAAGAGTTCGTGGTCCTCTAAACCCACTGCTTATCAACTCTGACTTAGTCCTAGTTACCTTTTATAAGGTTTCTGAGGTTGTATATCTTGTTTCTCTATTTTAAAAAAATTATCCATATAATCTATTCTTTAAAATAAATTGCTGGGGGGCTGAGCCCCGGTGGCGCAGTGCTTGTGCGCGGGACTGCGGCCCACTGGGACGGAGGTTCAATGCCAGCTGTGGGGCTGGGCCTCCTACTCCCACCACCGGAGAGCAGTGATGCCCCAAAGCAAAACAAAACAAAAATAAATAAATAAATAAATAAGTTGCTGGGGGAGGGGAGAGCGGGAAGGGAGGGAGGAAAGTGATCGGATCCCAGGGGCTCAAGTAAAAAGCAAATGTTTTGAGAATGATGAGGGAAACAAAGGCACAAAAGTGTTTGACACAAAGGACGTATGTGTGGGTTGTGATAAGAGTTGCATGAGGCCCCAATAAAATGATTTAATGAAAATTTTAAAAATGACATGACTACATTTTCTAAATTCATATCTTATTTTTTGTGTGTGTGTGGGGGGGCATCATTGCCTGTGGTGGTCGTGGGCACTACCCCGTGCTGCACCTGAGAGCTGCCCCTGGATCTGAACCGCCAAGCCCAAGGGCCGCAGTCCTGCACTCAACCACTTACGCCACCAGGGCTCAGCCCTAAATCCATATCTTTGTCACACCAAAAGAGATTGTAAATCTTCACAGATGCAGAAAAGCCTCAAATTTATGAGGCTCTGACATCAAGGCTTCTATGAACAGCCCACCCATAGAAAATCCCCTGGAGCAAGACCCCCTGCCCAGCTCCCTGGGCCTACTGGGGTGTGGTCACCACTCGTCCTAGCCAGAGGGCAAAGCTGCCAGGTTCACACTTAGAAGGCTGAATGTAATGCCCTTACAGGTTTCATCATAAACCGGAAACAGGGTGCTTCAGCTCTAATACTGTAGAGTCGTGACTTTAGCTGGTTGGTTGTTTCTTTCAATCCCCAAGCAGCAGGAATGACAGGTTCATACCGTCTGGGGCAGGAGGCTGGTGCCAGGGTGAAACTACGTTTGGATCCTTGGCTTCAGCAGTTGGAAAGCAGCAGCCGCCCTGCGGGAGAGGGTCTTTTCACTCCTGAGAGCAGTTACAGGGTCAGCAATTGTGTCTAGTGCTACGGGGGGGCTTGCCCTGTGAGTTTGGTTTGGGGTGTGACTCTGTCTAGGGCATAGACAGCAGACTAGCTTATCGGATAATTTTTTATTATTATTTAACAGCTGAGGAGGGCGATCAGACCACAGGAAGCCGAATAACCACGACTCCCACGGACTCTAGGCCAGAGTAAAACTGCTCTCTCTGGCGGAGGAGGCGGTGAGTTCAAAGCCCAGTCGCCCCGGTAGCCGTGCAGAGCTGAACTTCTAAGTCACCCAGGTTCCTTTCTGGCTCGTGGGGACCCTACAAGACGGAGCCGTGTCCCTGTGGGTTTCGGAGACTGTCAGCCTGTAGAGCAGTGAGCAGAAAGCTCATCTTCCTCTCGCAGAGCCCCCAGCGGTTTAACAGATCAAACGACCACTTCTCCACAGCGGCTCTTTCTGAAGTGTATTTCCAAGCACGAAGCAGCAGCAACCAACCAGGACAGAGGGTAAGATTGGGATGTGGGAAAGGTGGGAAGGAAACCTGGTGGCAGAGGGGGTTAAGCGCTGGACTACTAGACACAAGTCAGCTGTTCGAACCCCACCGCCTCTCGGCGGGCTTGGAAGGAGGTAAAGATTGACAGTCTCAGGAACCAACAAGGGCGGTTCTCCGCATCGCTGGCCGCTGAAACCGACTCGGTGGCAGTGAGTTAGGTTTAAGTTTAAGGTGGGAAAGAGACCCGGGGTCGCAAAAGTACCCAAGTGCGTGACTACTAGTCAAAAGGACGGTGAGTGGGAACCCCCCGGAAGTGCCTGCCAAGATAGATCTGGTCATCTGCTTCCAGAAACCTGCAGGAACCCTGGTGGGCTTGTGCACGAGGTGGAGGTTAGCGTGGGGCTGGCTGCTACCCTCCAGGCTGGCGCAGAAACCCCACGACGCTCCGTGGGGGAGGAAAGACCAGATTCTCTACATCCTGCTTGTGGCAGAACAGTCCCGATTTTAAACAATTTTTCCTGCATCCCGTGGCATTTCTTTAAAAGGCCCGATTTTTTTTTTTTTTTTTTTTTGGCATCACTGCTCTCCCCTGGTGGGAGTAGGAGGCCCAGCCCCACTGCTGGAATTGAACCTCCATCTCAGTGGAAAGGCCGGATTTTTTTTTTAAGGCCCGATTTTTTGAAAGCATGCAGGACATGCTAGGGAATGGCGGGAGAACGGGAAAGAAATATATTCCCTCTACCCACCCCCATGCCCTGTCAGTGTCCGCTTTACCAACTTAAGTTAAAATCTGGTCACTTTAGTAAGGACAGTCTTGGACACCCACAGGGGCACATCTGCCCTGTCCCATAGGGGAGCCACGGGTCCGAATGGACTCTTGGCCAAGGAGTGGGGTTTGGGGGTTGGTTCTTCTCTGCAGAGGTTGGGTGGCGGGAGATTGACTCTACTAGGTGACAAACCACTCCGGAAGGTGGGAACGGGTTGTGGGCTGAATCCAAACCTGGCATTCAAGGGTCGCCCTCCCTGATTTCTTACTTTCTTTTAGGTGATTACACTAAAACTGAGAAGCCCAGTTGGGTGCCTACAAAATAGAATGCACCACCCAAAGCAAGAGAGGAAGTACCGAAGAGGAAATCGTCCTGGGAGAGCTGGGCAGGACCGAGTCAGCAAACCCCTGGTGGACACCCTGTGGCTGGTTTTCAGACACTCCCAGAACGTTAGTGGCCAGCAGGCGCAAGTGCTGGCCGCCTACCTGGACCTGTCACCCAGTCAGGTAAGGCCTCCTCCTCATCCCACCTTGTGAGGAGATTATCTACACCCTGAGACAATTAGGGTCGAGGAGCCCGAGTGGCCTCATGAGCTGCACAGTTCAAAACCACCAGCTACTCCGCAGGGGAAAGCTAATGTGATGTTCCACTCCTGTGAGGAGTTACCTGTCTCAGAAACCCACAGGGACACTCTGCCCCCGTCCAAGAGTCAGAACAGAGTCAGAACGGACTCGATGACAGTGAGTTCAAATTGGATTATGGTAATCAGTTTTAAATGACCGAATGGTCTCTCTCCGAGGGTCTGGAAAGCGGGTCGGCCAAGGGAAAGTGTCCAGGCTCCCCGTCCCCCAAGTCCCATAACCTGTCACGATCTCATTGATGGTGGCACATCACTCCCAGGCCTAGGGCTTGCACTTAACCTTCCAACAATAATTACTTGCTGTAGTGCTCTTGGATCAGGGGGTGATCAAGTCTCTGATATACTCACGGCAAGGGTTCAACAGGCAGTTGTGTGGTGACGATTATTATTTATCATGACACCGATATAGAGACCACGAGAGAGAAAAAAGAGCATTAGAAGTTACATATATATCCTTTCATGGTGCATGCTCACCTTCACCCCGCTAGATGGTCCATGTGGAGAGAGAGCCAGGAGAGCTGCAGCCTCCATGGAAGCAGGCTGGTAGGAAGCAGACTTGAGAGAGGCAGGCTTGAGAGAGGCAGGCAGGCTTGAGAGAGAGCCTCTATCTCACGTCTCATCCCTATATAGCCTCTGGGGCTAGGCCAGGCCCCCAATTACAGGCAAGGGCATATGTCACAGGAAGGGGTTGTGCCATATGCACACATTATAGGAAAGGGAGCTATCCGGGTCGCATGTGAGGAGACCAGACCCCAGACTCTTGGATGTGGCTAAACAGGTTAGGCTAGAGATCATTAACATGTGAATCCGCCCACAGGCTTTGAGGGAAGGGAGCCATCATCCTAACAGCAGGGGAGTTAGCTCTGTAGTGAGACAACACAAAAGCCTAAGTAACTAGGAGTTCCAGGGAGAATAGCTAATTCAACTTCTATAACAAATGCTGGTAAACATTTTGCCTAATGTTTGGAGTATAATAATTGTGGAAAAGTTCTGTCTTCATCCCACACTCTTGCTGGTGTCAATTTTAAAAAGAACTACAGGGACAGCAGCAAAAACCCATTCGGAAGGTTTCACAGAGTAGTGTCGATTTCATTTCTGGAGATGGGCTGAATAAATACATGCTGTATGTTTCTTTAAAAAGAAACATAAATAAAAAGCCCTCCAGATTCCTTATCCCCAAACCTAAATGGTGGTTTGAGTGGCTTTACAATAACAAACAAACAAAAACGGGAGGAAAATAAAATTGGAATGAGCTTGGAGTCTTTTTTCTTGGGGGGGGGGGGGGGATTCATTGCTCTACGGTGGTGGGAGTAGGAGGCCCAGCCCCACTGCTGGAATTGAACCTCCATCCCAGAGGGCCGCAGTCCCACACACAACCACTGCGCCACCAGAGCTCAGCCCGAGATTGGAGTCTTGAGCGACAAATTCATCCCAAACAAATCATCATCATCATCATTATAAGTTCAGGTTTATTTGGACAAGTACAGTGCTGCCACCCCCCACCCCCACCCCCACCCCCGAGGTCCCTGTGCTTGCTTATTAACCTGAGTCCGTGCTTGCACCCCGCCATGGACTACACGTCTGTGCTCAGCTCCAACCTCCACAGCACCTGCCTACAGAGTCAATGCCTCCTTCCCAGGTACGATCCCTGAGGGCTCCAGAAGCATCCGATATGGAGGGCTTCCTGAGCTGTTGTGAAGTTCCAGGTCTGTGATGTGATGGAACCCATGTGAAATTTTATTCTCCTAAAGTTAAAAAACAACACAAGCACCTCGCTGTCATCGAGCCCGTTCTGACTGACAGCGGCCCTAGCGGGCAGGGTAGAACCGTCCCTGTGGGTTTCCGAACGGCTGACCTTGCTGTTAGCCATCCCAAGCATCACCCCCACACCACCAGGGCTCTCTGCTCTCCTGCAGGGGCCCCTTAGAAAGGGGAGTTCAGGCTATGGTGGGACCGGCAAGGAAGGAGAGGAAGGAGAGAAGCTTAGCCAGAGTTTGATTAACAATCATTTTAGTTCTAATTGATCAATAAAACCAAGCAATGACATTATTTATTATGAGGCCAGGAAAGAGAACATTTTCCCTGTCCTATCGGGTCATGTGAGTCAGAATCAATTCTGGAACAAGGAGCAGGAGCAGGAGCCGCTGAGCTAATAGGTGGCTGTGCATTGAACTGTTAGCCAATCACAAGGTCAGAGGTTTGAACCCACCAGTTACCCCCTAGGAGCCCTCCTGGGGTGGATGTTATGCCTTAGGCAGGGATCTGCATGCTCAGCAGTTCCAAACCCCCTCCAGCTCTGCCCCTATAAGCAGTTACCCTCCCAGAAACCCACAGGGGCCACCAGGTAGAGGGAGAGAGAGATGTCCTCCCAGAGAAAAGGAGGCTGTCAGTTCCCATAAATATTTAAAGTCTTTGAAACCCAGTTCTACTCTGTGCCAAGGGGCACCTCATTGGGGAAGAGTTTGATATCCGACTTTGTCCAAAGTAAACAAGGGGTAAACCAAGTCATGTGGAAAGAGTTCTTACTTGTTTGTAAGAGGTTTTCCTGAACAGAAAGTATCGGGGGATTTCTTTTACTCTGGTGCTTTTGGGAAAATTCAGCATTGGCACTTTCTGGAGAAAAAAAAAATGCCTAATCCAGTCAAGTCTTACTCAGCAATGCCATGCAACGTGGGTCACAGTAGAGCTGTGCTCCCCAGGCTCCTTCTGGTTGATTTTTGTTTTGTTTTGTTTTTCAGTTTTTTGTTTTTTGGGCATCACTGCCATCTGGTGGTGGCAGTAGGAGGCCCAGTCTTTGCTCCTGTGGAGCCGCTGCTGGAATTGAACCTCCATCCCAGTTGGCCGCAGGCCCACACACCACCACTATGCCACTGGGCCTCAGCCCTCAGACTGCTTTTTTAGCAGTAGATCACCAGGCCTTTCTTCCGAGGCACTCCAACCATCAACCTTTCAGTTATTAACACAGCACTTCACTGTTGGCACGACTACTCATAGGACTTCTAATCGACTAGACGACAATGAGAATATTTGCAATTATTAACACAGTTCAACTCCTTTTCATCAGGTCAGAACCTGGTTCCAACGGAAGCATTTACAATATCGAGAATGGGTCCAGAGGGAGGAGAGAGCAAATGAAGGTGCACTAGTGGAAATATCAGAAAATGTGGAGATGTCCGGGCAGGTGGAAAGCCACAAAGGCCAAGTTGAAAATTTGGACCAACTCAGCCATGTATCTGTTGCCTGAAGAGTACAGTGTCCAGCCTGGAGTGAGTTCATCCCATCAGAGTTCCAATTACCAAAAAACGAGAGAAAGGTTCCTGATTGTGAATGAAGTCTTTCTTACACATTCACTTTGTTGTTTGTTGTTGTTTTGACCTGGGTTTACTTGTACAAGCAGCACACGAAGACACCAGCACCCTGCAGACGGCAGGCTAGGGCTCACACTGGCTCACCAGAACTCTGCTTTGTGGGTGCCTGGGGGCCTTTGGGAGCTTTAGCTGGAATGGAGTCTGTGGCCGAAGCTTCAGCCTTGCTTTGTGTCTTGGCCTTGGGCCAGCAGAGCCTCAGACCCTTGGCCGAGACCACTTGCCAAAGTTGGGGTGAGCGATGTAGGCCAGTTGGCGGAGCTTGCAGTTGATGCCTGTGGGATCTTGGCCTTGACCTCTGTGGACATCACATGATCCTTGATGGCCTTGATGCAAGCAGCCGGGGGCTTGATGTCATTGGCCTGCCTTTTCTTCAGGTCCTTCTTGTTATGTGATGAGAGCATCATAGACCTTTCTTGTACCTGAGCCTAGGTGGTGTAGGTAGCTCTTGCATTGAGCTACCTTGTAAGACAATTGAGCCATATTATAGAAAGCAGCATAGAAAACTTCACTTTTGGGGCTGAGCCCCGGTGGCATACGTGGTTGAGTGCGGGACTGCAGCCCGCAGGCTTGGAGGTTCAAATCCAGCGGTGGCTGGGTAGTGCCCACGACCACCAGAGGCAGTGATGCCCACAAACAAACAAAAAAAAAAACAAAAAAAAAACCTCACTTTTGAAGAAGAAGAAAAAAAGTGACACTTTAACCCACTTCAAAGCAGTGGGAAGCCAGAACTAGCAGAATTCAGGAGAGGCAACTACAAAATTGTCGGGAACCCTGATAAGGACTGGGGGGTGGGGGGTGGGGGGAGTGGCGCGCTGCTGAAGTTCCAATGATGTCAAAGAATCAACCCAATTTATTTTATAAACACAGGTTAGAACTGGGATTTTTAGAGAACTCTGATCCAGGATTTTCAACAACCCCAGTTCTCTCCAACTCTATCCTCGTGAGTACACCGATGAAGGCAATGCTTATTGGGACTATGATATTAGACTAATAACATTATGTGTGAGTCTACTGTTGCTCTGTTTTCCTGGTATTCCTGTTCTTGTCATAACTTAGTAGATGTTAAGAATTATTGGATTGTTTGATGCATGTTGGCAGTATATAAACCGAGCATTTGAAAATGTCTAAGAGCATTAAGTAATTATTGATCATGCTGCTCCTGACATTATGCTTCTTGGCAAAGCACATGTTCCTTTGGAACTTGGGGTCCACCCCCTTAGGAGATGTGTATTGTTGTGATCAGGGGTTGGGTTTGTTTGTTTGTTTATTGTCATCAGGGTTTTGGTGCCATTTCTGTGCCATTTCCGGGATTGGTTGGGCATGGCGTTGTTCTTGAAATAGGCAGTGTCTGCTCCAAGGCCTGCTGCTCCCGGAGATCCAGGGACAGGAAGAACACTCACTTCTTTTTTGCATTTTCTTTTCTTTTCTCTGTTCCGTCCTTACTGAATTCCTTTCCCTTTCTTCAACCTCTGTTCATTGTATGAACCACAGTGCTTTTGGTTCTGTCCCTTTATGGGAAAAGAGCCCTTTATAGGAGCAGCTGTGACCTTTGCATGTAAAGGGGCCCTTTTTAGTCCTGAAGACAGAGCATTAAACTATAACGCACCACCTACTTGTCTCCACGGTCCTCCTGTCAGCCAGCTTTCATTACACGACACAACGCAGCACTGCCTGTGTTCTGATTCATGTCCTTATATCCTCTGAATCCATCACCCTCTCTTCACGACTTGATCCAGGCCCCTTCCTGGACTCAGGTGTATGTTATTAAGATACAGAATAGTAGGACAGGAGTTTGCTTGTTTCTATTGTCCAATAAAGAGTTACAGTGTCAGAAACTTACAGGGCCAGTTCTACCCTGTCTTACTGGTTCCTCTGGGTTGGCATCACCTTGATGGGAGTGAGTTTGGTTTTTGTTTATTATCCAAAATAAAAACTCTTAGATGACAAGATAGCTGAAAAGTGGGGTGTAGGTCTACATGCTTTATTCCTCTGCCTAGAAGCCTGGCCTCCTTTTTGCATTCTAAAATTCTCAGCTTAGTGTCAACCAAATGGTGAATCTTTTAAGAAATTGCTACATATCCTAAGCATTTTTTGTAAGTATTAGATCTTTTCATTCTCACAATTTGTTTTTTTGTTTCTGTTTTTGTTTTGTTTTGTTTTTTGGGGAGGCATCACTGCCCTCTGGTGGTGGGAGTAGGAGGCCCAGCCTTTGCTCCGTGGAGCTGGAATCAAACCTCCATCCCAGTGGGCCACAGTCCCGCGCACAACCATTACGCCACCGGGGCTCAGCCGTCATTCTCACAATTTGTGTAGTCTCAAGCTGAATCCCACTCACCGTGATTCTAGAAGACAGAACAGAGCTTCCATGGAGGATTTCTGTGGTAGTTACAGAATCTGATGTCAAATTGCAAAGGAGTAAAGTCTAGCCTGTCAATCAGACCATAGCCAATGAGGCCTCTGTGTGGGCATGGCCCTCTTCTGGGAACTCCTCTGCTTCATCTCCCTGCAAGACATGCAGCCATGCTGATGGCAGCCAGAGCCCTGGAGCTGGAGGAGCCATGCGGAGCCGGTAGAGATAAGATGCCTCCACTGCCATTGAGTTCACAAGACTTTCCACCCACTGGCCTGTGATCTGCCGATGGTCACGTCATTGCATGTGTTGAATGAGTCTGAAGAGGAACGCACAGACTGGTATAGGATAAATGAACTAATATGGAACTTATGCACTTGATATGGACTGGGTTGGGAAGTTTTCTTAATGTGCAATAGCTCTGCCAGGGTGGTATGACTGATGGGTTTACACCGCTGACCCTTGATTTACCAGCAGAGCTGTTAAGCACTGAGCACCCCCTCTCACCCTCTGTTCCTCCTCATGAATTAGGTACTATTATGATCACATGTAGCCAGCTGCTCCTATCACACAATGTAGTCCTGAGTCAGAAACCACTTCATGCCAACTCTCTGTTCTCTGTGGTGGGGCTTTTGGGGTTTTTGTTTGTTTGGTTTTGTCTTTTGTTTCTTAATCCCATGTTTTAGGGTTAGAAATTTGAGGTCTTTTGTGCCTTCTTTTTTTTTCTTCTGAGGTCTTTTGTCATTTAATCCCAACTTTGTTTCTTTGGAAGACATTCAGTGTCTTCCCCCTACCCCAACAATAACAAGTGGGGGAGAGGGCTTGAGAGCAGCCCTGCCCTGCTCATCTGCCTGCGCCCTGGCCCTGGCCAAGCTTGCTGCCCCGTGGGTGCGTCTGTTCACAGACAAATACGGAGGGGTCCCCAGGGACAAGAGTGCCATCACAGTGGGAATCAGCAAGTTTACTCAGGGAGCATTGGGGGTGGCTGTTTACAGAAACTGGAAAAACAAGATCAGTTTAATGCTTTGGAAAGTGTTGAAGGCACCTCTACCAGAAGCCCCAGAAATCAGTGTCCCCCTTCCAGAAAACCCTGCACTTGGCATTAGCAGACCATGTCAGAACCCACCAGGCCATCAGTGCTCCAAAATCCTGCACTTGGGAATGAAGAAGGGTGGCCAATTCAGATGACATTGACTCGTCCTTCAGAAGGCGATGAGTGAAGAGGCCAGTGAGAAATACATCAAATCCACGGAGGAGTGCAAATGAGACCCCTGGATAAACTAGAATGGAGCCACCTACTCCCACACAGCTGTCTTCCGTTAGCAGTGCAAAGGGTTAAAGTAACTTGTAGCTGGGCCACTGGAAAAGGGACCTTTGCTTTCTGTCTGATGATGGCAGGGAAATGTAAAACACACTTAAAATCTTTTTTCATAGTAGCCTGCGATTTTTTTAGATTAGGATTTGGGTATATTCAGAATTCAAGAAATGATCTGTGGTAGAAATAGTTATAAAGCTCAAAGTCTATCGTTATCTTAAACATACCATAATATTATAATTACTGTTGATATCCAGACCTGGGCTTTAGCCAAGATACCTAATTCTCTTCCCTTCTCTTCTGCAAAGGACTGGGAGTGGAAATAAGTTTTCATTAGTTGTACAATATCAGCTGAAGAACAATACTATTCTAAGTTTGCAACACACTTGCTATTGTTGATGCTGTTTTTATAAAGTCACAGAGGCAATTCTTTCTACCCGGCCCTTAAAAGATCTCTATGAATTGACATGGGTATGGGCTCTAAGGCAGTTTGGCTTTTAATCACTGGATTAAAACTAAAATGCAAAAACAAAACAAACCAAAAAAACCCCCCAAAATTCAGCAAAGAAGTTCATTTCCAACTTGAAGGTCACAGGCACAGACTTCTAATAGGATTTCCATTAACAGCCACTGAGTGTGGAGCACTGACGTGTCAACGTGTCAATCATGACGTGTACATAACACTTGATCTCTTATAATCCTTGCAAGGAGTCACAGAGGGAGGTCCTGTCACTCCTGCTTACACATGAATGCAGATCTAATAAGATTCTGTCCTCTATCGTTTGTTAAACAAAATTTAGACAGAGTCTCATTTCAAATCTACCATAGTGATGCTAGATAGGCCGGCTTCATTACTCTCAGGACACCGACGTGTCTTTTGTCACTCGCCAGCACCTCCTCTCTAGCTTTCCTAAAAAGACTGTCCCTGGCTGAGCCCTGGTGGCATAGTGGTTGTGCGCGGGACTGCGGCCCACTGGGACGGAGGTTCAATTCCAGCAGTTGGGCTGGGCCTCCTACTCCCACCGCCAGAGAGCAGTGATGCCCGGAAAAAAAAGAAAAGAAAAAAAAAGACTGTCCCTTTGCATTGCGGTGCATCAAAATCCACTCCCGGCACCTACCCAGCCCTGATGGACAGATTTTGTCTGCCTGAAAGGAACAAAATGGGAGTTGGAAGCAAGAATCATTTGAACACCAACTGACTCCTTGAGCAGCAGGTTGCAAGGCGGCAGTTTGACGGTGATGTCAGAGTGAATGCAAGGGAGCAATGCAGGAGTAGCGGCCCCTTTGAGCTCGCCTGGAGGCTTTCAGTTCTCTAATGGGAGTTCCAAGACCTGATTTAGCTTCCAGCAGTGGAGGGGGAACCCGGGGCTTCTATTGCCTGCGGCTATTTGGCCCCAGGTGCCAAGTTCCTTCCCCACCCAGTCTGGGTTTCCCTGCAGCTCTGCTTTCAGGAACTTTTGCATTACAATGGCCTTGAGGAGACTGGCAGACAGGATTTAACTGGGAATTCTACTGGGTGTGTGGAGGAAAGAGGGCGGACTGAGGGGACGTCTACAGTATATAAGGGGCTCTCGGTTACCAATCCTGCGACTCCGAAGTCTTTTCTCCCCCTTGGATGGAGTTGTTTGAGGTCCACGGCTACAAAATCGAAGCTTTGATTTTTGTCGTTGACTTGTTTGGGGTTTTTTCATCGCCAACATGAATGTGGAGGTAGCTTCTCCCCAAAGCCTTCCTGAAGCTTCCGATTCTAAAAACTCTTTGCCAGGAACTACAGTTTTAGGGACTAAAGAAAATTGTACATCCTTGCAAATGTCATCCGCAGAGGCAGGTAAGGAAAGGTTCCTCTTAGAGGTCCAGCTTCCTGAAGGGAAAGAGAAAGAGGCGAAGGGAATTGAGGCCATTTATTGGGAAATTACAAGTCATTGGTACAAGAAGGTGTTTATCTAGTAAGCCTCTTTACACCTTTTTCTTTTCTTTGTTTTTAATTTTTGGCATCACTGCCCTCTTTACACCTTTTTCTTGATAACGTCTGGCTTGTGCTGTTTTGCTTTAACCGTGTGCTGGGAGCCACTTAGCCGCAGAGAGCAGACTGAGTGCGGAGTGGGGGGCACTCGTTATTGAAAATCCCACCAGCTTGACTAGCGCGGTGAATACGAATGTGTCCTTGTAATGATGCCAGTGGTGCATCCGTCAGTCTTGGATTACAGGGCTGGGTGCAGCCGGAAGACGGAGTGAGTGAGCGTCGCGTTTTAAATTTTTTTTATTTACACATTTCTGTTTTGTACGCATTGTTTACAAGTGCCGGAAATGGCAGAGCGCTCACCCAGAAGCATTTTCGTGTCGTTAAAGTAAGAACTGCCGTGGTAGTTGGTAGTTGACTCCTTGCCCTCTTCGGTGTGTGGACGGGTCGGGCAGCTCCGATTTGAGGACTTGGCGGGGCGCGGGCTGCAAAGCTTGAGATCGCCCGCCCGGCCAAGCACCCACCAGTGGCGTCTCGGCAAAGACCCGGCACGCCGCTCCGACGAGGAGGGAGAGGCTCAGAAACCCTGTCGGGGCTGTGCCCCCTGTCCTGTGGGTCACATCAGTGCGATGTGCACCTGCCCCATGCGCTCCTGCTTTACGGTAAAGATTCCCCCAGCAAACGTGTTCTGAGCGTCACCGTGGCCAGAGTTAATGACTGGAACGTGGTGTGGCTTCCCAGCCTGGCTACTAGTGCTTCCTTCCGACGGTGTTCCGCTGCTTCGACGTGCTCCTGCGTTGGGAAACTTGGCGTCATGCTCAGTGCCCCTGTCTTTACAATCTCAAACATTGGAGAAATCGGGAGTTGGGCGGGCTCAGAGAAGGAGTCCTAATTTTTTTTCTTGGTGCTACTGGCCAGGAATGTGAGATTGCGAACTTTTTAAAGTGACTACTAAATTCAAGTAATGAAGCAGAAGTCAACGTGAGGATTACTGAATCGATTGATATGAAGCTCTGTATGAGACATTTATTAAAGAAAACTCTGATTCATAAAACTGGCTTTATATGGGAAAGGTGACACCGCCTGGATGGGGGTTGAATTCCAGTTGCCAATCAGCAGTCCTGGTGTGTAGAAGTAACCCGAGCAGTAACGGGATCTTATAGGTTACACAGAAAAACGGATCGTGTAGCTCATTAAATGTCATCTCTGGTGCTCAGTAAGATTATAAGAACGAACTCATTTGTGGAGAGACAGGCCAGGAATTAGTGGGTGGTCACCATTGGCATTTGGCATTGGCATTTGTATTCCTCCTTCTGGCCACCAATGCCGGGAAGGACATGAAGAAGGATGCTTTGTGTAAAACTGCTCTGGACTTGTTCCATTCTACATTATAATATATACAAGCAGTTATTATCCAAGTGCTCAAAAGTAACACTCTCCGGTTATGAAGGGGGTCAGGATTGTGTAAGTACTTTGAAACAATATTTCCATATTGGGGGGGGGGGTGGATTATTAAAGGAAATAAATGTGGCTTTATTTGTTCCCAGCCAGGTCTCCTCTTCCTTCCTCTGTGGACCTGATACTTCAGGAGAGCCCGGACTCCTCTACCACTTCCAAAGTCCAGCTGCCCAGTACTGAAGAGACGGACCCACTGAAGAAGGAGTGTCAGAGCCAGGTCGAGAAATTGAAGACCCGAACCGTGTTCTCTCAGAAACAGCTATGCATACTCAAAGACCGATTTCAGAAACAGAAATACCTCAGCTCCCAGGAGATGCAAGAACTTTCCAAAGTCCTGAATCTGGGCTATGACCAGGTACACTGGCTTTCTGTGCAGTATGTTAAGGTCGGTTGAGCAGTTCAGGATCACTAGACAATCCTTGCAGTGTCAAATGTTTCTTTTTTGGTGGGAGTAGGAGGCCCAGTCCCACTGCTGGAATTGAGCCTCCGTCCCAGTGGGCCGCAGTCCCGCGCACAACCACTACGCCACTGGGGCTCAGCCCCTGCACAATGTTTCTTAATCACTCTCTTACTGTCATAATTAGTTAACCAGCTCACTTTTTTTGCACAAACCAAGATTATTCGAACCGTTAGACATATTTTTTCTTAATCCAAGAGGAACTGACCATCTTCCCAGCTTGTCGACATGAAGGGTCTCTAACCAATACTTGTTCTCATTCAAATGACATTATGTCTTTTATTATTCGTCTTTGCCCTGGATTCCTAATGAAAGGTCTTCCCCCCATCTCCACCTTCCATTGCTCTTCCCCCCGACCTTCTTTCAATTTTCTTCATCACTTTTATTCATTTTCTTTCTTTTTTTTTTTTTGGTGGGCATCACTGCCTCAGGTGGTCGTGGGCGCTACCCAGTGCTCCTGAGAGCTGCCACTGGATTTGAACCGCCAAGCCCACGGGCCGCAGTCCCGCACTCAACCACTTATGCCACCAGGGCTCAGCCCTTTATTCATTTTCTAACTTCAAAAAAGAATCACTTTAGTGGGAGACACAAATAAATCTTAGGATGATCCATCAACTTGTTTCTATCTAATGTTAGCTTTTTTTTGGCCATCACTGCCCTCAGGTGGTGGGAGTAGGAGGCCCAGCCTTTGCTCCTGGGAGCCGGAATTGAACCTCCATCCCAGTGGGCCGCAGCCCCACACACAACCACTACGCCACTGGGGCTGAGCCCTGTTCTGATTTTTTCTTAATCCACATTTTATTGTTTGTTTGTTTGTTTTTGGGCATCACTGCCCTCTGGTGGTGGGAGTAGGAGGCCCAGCCTTTGCTCTGTGGAGCTGAAATCGAACCTCTATCCCAGTGGGCCGCAGTCCCGCGCACAACCACTACGCCACCAGGGCTCAGCCCCCGGTCCTGACTTTTTTTAAAGCCTCTAGAAACTAAATTTTGTTCCAGATCAGTATAGGTAGGTTTGGGGTTGGTCGGTTGAAGAGAACATTTGTCAGGTTGAAGAGAACAGTATTCTTTCTCCCTAAGCATATCTTCATTTCTGCTGTCTTGGACCTTATCCTCTCCCTTTCTTTCTTTCTTTTTTTTTTTTAAATTGAAAAAATTTTTTTATCCTCTCCCTTTCCCTGCAGGTGAAGACTTGGTTCCAGAACCAGAGAATGAAATGTAAGAGGTTGCAGAAAACCACCAGCTGGTCCATGAATAACTGTGGTGTGACAAAGGTAATAAAAAAAAAACTTATTTCCGGGGTGGGGGTGGGGGTGGGGGGCGGCGCTGAGCCCCGGTGGCGTAGTGGTTGTGCGCAGGACTGCGGCCCACTGGGTTGGAGGTTCAATACCAGCTCCCAGGAGCAAAGGCTGGGCCTCCTACTCCCACCACGTGAGGGCAGTGATGCCTAAAAAAAAACAAAACAAACTTATTTTGGGGGCTGAGCCCCAGTGGTGTAAGTGATTGAGTGCGGGAACCGCGGACTTGGCGGTTCAAATCCAGTGGTGGCTCTCAGGAGCAGCACTGAGTAGCTCCCACGACCACCAGAGGCAGTGATGTGGGCCCCCCCCAAAACAAACAAACAAACTTATTTTGGGGCTGAGCCCCGGTGGCCATAAGTGGTTGAGTGCAGGACTGCTGCCCGAGGGCTTGGTTCAAATCCAGCAGCAGCTCTCCAGGAGCAAGGCTGGGCCTCCTACTTCCACCAGAGGCAGTGATGCAACACCCCCCGCCCCCCCCACCCCCGGAAAAAAAAACCAAAAAAGTTATCTTAGTGCATATTTGGCTCACCTGTGAAACATACAAACCAAAATGTAGACGATTCTCATACTCCTTGTTACCTTTTCAGTTGATCCATTGTTCTCTTTCAAAAGGTCTCTCCACCTCCAGGCTCCCTGCACCTCTGTGCTTCCTATCACCAAATATGCCTTCCTTCTGGGAACCTTCCCATGTGGAGCAACCAGAGTGGGAACAGCCAGACCTGGAGCAACCAGACCTCGAACAGCCAGACCTGGAGCAACCAGACCTCGAACAGCCAGACCTGGAACAGCAGCCAGACCTGGAACAGCCAGACCTCGAACAGCAGCCAGATGTGGAATAGCCAGACATGGTGCCCGCAAGCCTGTAATAACCAAACTTGGAATAACCAAGCCTGGAATAACCACGCCTGGAATAACCAAGCCTGGAATAACCAAACCTGGAATAACCAAGCCTGGAATAACCAAACCTGGAATAACCAAACCTGGAATAACCAAGCCTGGAATAACCAGGCCTGGAACAGTCAGGCCTGGACCAACTCCTTCCAGAACTGTGGAGAGGGATTCCTGCTGTCCCAGTTCCAGCAAACTTCCATCTGTGACCTGGAAGCTGTACAAACGTTAGATTTCTTTTTAAATGAGTCCATAAGCATACAATCTGCAGACTGTATGAAGATAGACATTTAGCCTCGTGCCCATCCAGGCAGTGACTGTGTGACTTCCTTTTTTGTAGGACTTCTGGTTTTAGAACTCTTGCCTTGATAAGCTGGTTTTCCTTGTTCCTACTGTTTGGGGGGTGGGGGTGGTTAGTTGTTCCTATTTAACCAAAGATTCCATAATATTTGCCTTAGTTACTCTGCATAGCATGATAAACCATGCCCTTGCCTATAAATAACTAGATAGAATACTACATTGAATATTTTTAGATTTTGCCTCAATAATAGGACCTAAAAGTAGAACGATGTGTGGTAAGGATTATTTGTAATGGGTAGGATTTGGGAGTCTTCTAGACAATGTAGGGGTGGGGAGGTTCAACCGACAAAGTGCCTCATTGATTTCCTCTACCCTTCTGCTCTGTTTGGATCACAAACCCTCACTTATTTCTTATTTGTGTCCTGCTATTTTGTTTTTTGTTGCATCTAAGTACCAACAGTACTGGCCGCCTGAGAAATATCAGTACGAACAAATAAAAGAATATCCGTTACAGCTGTCTCTGTCCAATAAGTTTACTCAAGCTCTGAGTAAAAATCTACTGAACGAGGATTTTTTGCTACTTATTGAAAGTAGAAACCTATTCTGGAATTTGCTTTTTCTGCTTAGCTGATCATAGTCTTTCTGTTGGTTTCCATCTGCTTTGTAGTGCTAGGGCATGGTTTGAAGGTCCTGTGCTTGAAGCCACCCTGCCTCTGGGGCCTGACAAGCGTGTGGCTGCTGCTTGCTCTTCTGTGACCTGATGCTTCCCCCCCCCCCCCAAAAAAAAGTTAGATGTGCTTTAATGGATGTAGGCAAGCCCAATAAAATGATTTTTTTTTTAAAAAAAGGAATAGAAGTCTTCTCCCCCATTGGAAAAAAAAATGGTTAAGGATAAATCACACAGTGATGCTTTGATAAGCATGAAGAAAGAATTTTTGCAAGTGAGGATACCCATTAAGAAGCAAAATGGGGGGCTGAGCCTTGGTGGCGTAGTGGTTGTGCGCGGAACTGCGGCCCACTGGGTTGGAGGTTCAATTCCAGCTCCACAGGAGCAAAAGTTGGGCCTCATTCCCACCACCAGAGGGCAATGATGCCCAAAAAACAAACAAAAAAAGAAGCAAAATGGAAATAGAATGTATAGTTTTTGTCAGGTATTTAATATTTGTTTAAATTTTAAAACTTCTAGGGCTGAGCTCCGGTGACGTAGTGGTTGTGCACAGGATTGCGGCCCACTGGGATGGACGTTCAATTCCAGCAGTGGGGCTGGGCCTCCTACTCCCACCACCAGAGAGCAGTGATGCCCCCCCCCAAAAAAAACCTCTTCTAAATAAAAAGGCGATGCTTTAAAAACAGGGAAATATTGTGCTCGCTTCAGCAGCACATATACTAAAACAGGGAAATATTTCCATAAATGAAATAGGCGCTTTCCATTAGTTTTGGACTAGCTATTCCTGTGTACCTGTTGTCCCATTGAAAGCTTGACACCAACTTAAGGATTTTAATAGTGTTTTTGGTGGCAGTGAGGGGATATGAACACAAATAGTGTTGTTTTAAGACATAGGTAATATTGACTTCTAAACATGAAGCTTTTCATTGTTCTAAGTGAAGGCAAAATACATAAAAAGATTACTTTCTGAGAATAAAGCTAGTAAATATTGGGGCAAAGTCAGCTGTCTGTGTAGATCCCACTCCCTGCTGCCATCCTTAAATCCAACTTCAGCAGCTGGGGGTTGGGGGGGGTGGTGTTCCTCTCCCACGGAGCTGCCAGGGCTTGCAAACAACAAACCAGACTTGGGGTCCCCAGGGGCAGGTGAGCCAGTAGCTGATCTTGCAGGCATCTCCTTGTTAGAGAGTGAGTCCCTGCTAGCCCATCAATGAGGCTCGGCTTCAGAGACTGACTTTGCAGGCATAGAAAGCCCCTCTGGCTGGTGGTTTCTAACAGTTGACCATGCTGAGGGCAGATGCACGCTCAGCCGCCACACCAGCGAGGTCCCTGGTAGGCGGCGTGAGATGAAAAGACCCCAAACACTGTGGGGCCGTCGAGCGACCCCGAGACAGTTGTGTGTTGAAACACCTTTTCCCGTGTTCCTCCGTGGGTTGACTTATGGGTGCAAATCCCTTAACCTGCACGCCAGCAGCTTACTGTTTTTAGCCACAGCACTTGAAGGCGGAAAGAAGGGAAAACCAATATAAGACACTGCCATCGAGTAACGGCCACCCCATTAAAATGAAGCAGAACTGCCCCTGTGGGTGCTAGGCGGGTGGAAAGCCTGTCTTTTGCCTTAGGAGCGGCGGGTCTTTGAAAATGTCTATCACAGTGCAGAGATAACGCTCAAACATCAACTGAATGCACCTGGTTCTTGGGGTAAAGGACAGATTAACTCCTAAAAAGCCCGAGGTTTGCAGGGAAGGGGTGGGGGGTGATGAAGCGGGCTGGGTCTCTGCAGCGCAAAGTGAAGGACCAATAGGCCAGACAGACAGGCTTTAGGAAACACTGAACTCCTCCCAGGGGCTGTTGGCTTAGCCTCCATCCCGAGGGGAGGGGAATTTGTGAAAGTAAGAAGGAAACTGGGCCAGACAAAGCTTTGGCACAGGAAGTCAGGTGGACAGAGGTTACACAGGTTTCCAGGTGTGAAGGAGAGGCAAACCCCACTGAAAGCAGCAGCTGGTGGTCAGTCTCCTGGTTTGTAATTGGAGTTTTTTTTTTTTTTTTTTATAAGACAGAAGCACGTTTAGGTTTCACAGCTAAGAACATGGCAGCCTCAGGCTCTTCACACCTGCATGTGGACTGAGGCCAGGGGGGCAACTGGTGGTACAATGGTTGAGTGCCAGACTGAGGCCCAGAGGGTTGATGGCTCAAATCCAGCAGCAGCTCTCCAGGAGCAAGCCTGGGCTTCCTACTTGCACCAGGGCAGTGATGCGAGAAACCCCCCCCCCCCCACACACACACACTGTATACCTTTACAAGAGTAAACTCCTCCCAAGAGGGGTTGGTGATTTCAAACTGCCGACCTGGTGACTCTTAGCCCACACCAGTGACCTTGTGGTTAGCAGTCCAAAACATAACCCACTAAGCTTCCAGAGCTCCCCTGCAATCCTCTTTGGGGGCTGAAAGCTTTATCTCTCTCACTCAGAGCGCCTGGTCCGTTTGATCCGCCAACCTTGAAGTTAGCAAATCCAAATCATACTGAAACTCACTGTCAGGGCATCTAAAGAATACAACAATGAGAGCCCCCAGTAAGATGATTTAAAAAAAAATACAGCCTAAAAAAATAAAACAGTGATGCAGCACACAAGGGGAAACATTTGTAACTTTTATTTCTTTTCAAAACCGGAAGCTCCAGAAAATTAAGCAACACAACCAATGTTATTACATTGCCATTATAGTGTGAGATAAAACTAACCCTTGCTTCTAACAAGAAATTGTTCATTCATAACAGTTCTACTCTGTTAAATGGGGTCATGATGAGTTGGAATTGAGTTACTCAGTTTTTTTTAATGATATATTTTTTATTTGATTGAAATTGGAATGGTTACATTTAAGTATTCTGCTTACAAGTATTGAAAATGATAATATATAAATACCAATAGTTGATATTCAGATGATATTAAGAAAGGTTTCTATTGCTTGTTTTTTTTTTTTTAATTTAATCACTTTATTGGCGGCTCATACATTGCTTTTCACAATACATAATTCAATACATAGTTACATATACTGTGCCAAGCACCTTCACATTCATGCTTTTGTTAACATTCTCTTAATATCTGTTTTTTCACTTGGGCCCTTGATATGAGCTTCTCTTCCTTCCTCCTCCATCCTTTTCCCGCCTCCCTTAAGTCCTCGAGTTACTCACATTTGCCAGTATTTTAAAAAAGAAAAGAAACTACCCCATCCACTTTTGGTCAATATTATACCATGGTAACAAATCAAATTGAAATCACTTGGGGCTGAGCCCCGGTGGCGTAGTGGTTGTGCCTGGGACTGTGGCCCACTGGGATGGAGGTTAGATTCCAGCTCCACAGAGCAAAGGCTGGGCCTCCTACTCCCACCACCTGAGGGCAGTGATGCCCCGCCCCCCCCCAAAAAAAAGAAATCACTTAAAATGAATCCTCCATTTCTTCCTTCAACAGGTCTGTATTAATACTCACTAAATATTAAATATTTTGCAAGGTGTTGGCTAGATTTCAGGACTAAATGCAATGCCTACCTTACTAGAAAGAACGCAAATGGTTATGTTCTTTGGTCTTTGCCTATTCTCTTACTTGACCCTTACTAAAGTAGTGGCTTATATAGCAAACATATGGCCAGAGTAGGAAAATTTCTTCACATGTATCATCATGCTTAATTCTTATAAACCAAGTTATATTTACACCATTATCAACAATGAGGGTTAAGTCATGAGCAACAACTTCCCAAAGGACTCGCATCTATGAAAAAATAATTTCTAGATTTAAGTAGTCCTCTACAAGAACGTCCCACATTTTGGAGTCGTGACAACACTTCCATTTATAGTACATTAATTTCTGATTATGCTACAGCTTTTTTTGGGGGGGGGGCATCACTGCTCTCTGGTGGTGGGAGTAGGAGGCTCAGCCCCACTGCTGGAATTGAACCTCTGTCCCAGTGGGCCACAGTCCTGCGCACAACCACTACGCCACCGGGGCTCAGCCCACTACAGCTTTTTAAAACAGCCCTAGAATGCCTCTCCCAACTTCACTCTGCAGCCTTTTCCCGGGCTTCTCTTTTGCCATCAAAGGAGCCCTGGTGCTGTAGCGAGACAGTCCATTAATAGGACCCTCCTAGTCAAAACCCCTCTAGCCTCTACCTGTGAGTCTCATCCCATTTTGGAGGAAGCTATCTGCTGGGCTAGTAGATGAGATTCAGTTGGGATTAGGTCTTCACCTTAGTGGAGGGTGTGAACCAAGTCACACCCTTTGTTTTCTTTTGGGTATGCTTTGCTACAAGACAAAAACCACATCTCAAACCAACCTCTGGGTGTTTAACAACAGAGGATAGAGGGAAAGCACCATTAGTTGAACGCACCAAGAAGTCCCAGAGCAAGGCTCAGAAGTTGCCCATGTCTGAAGTGGCAGAAGCCAAGGTCAGAGACACCACAGGTCTGCCCTGGGCCAGATCACAGGAGCCTGGCTGAGATCAGAGACTTCCGTAGAGACAAGTACAGAGGGCAAGGCTGAAACAGTGGGTCTGAGAAGCAGAGCTCTGGGCTGACTTCCACAGAAGCAGAAGGCAAGGCACCCTGTGGTTTAGAGGCTGAGTTGCAGAGGGCTTAGCTAGTGGCTAAGGAGGGTCCTGATGGAGACCAATGAAGGTATCTTTCTTGACTGCTTACTGGCCCTGCTTTGTGGTAACCTGCTAGTTTCCATAAGAATCCCCCTTAACGGTACTGTTTGCACGCTCTGTGTGACCCTTGCAATGAGTTATCGAAGCAAGAAGAGCAGTAGACTGATGTAGGGAGAACTGGTGTCAGTATAGGGACACACACACACACACACACACACACACACACACACACAGAGAGAGAAGGCATGCCTGACCCTGCCTTGTGGCAATAAGGAATCCACAGGAGGTGGGATAGGGTCACCTCTAGACTTACTGCAGGGGCAGTGCATTAAGGTCTGATAGCTAAGCCAACGCACCGCTAGAATTCTCCGGCACTCAGCAAAGATCAACTCACAGTCACCCGGAAGAAAAGGTCACTGACCGAATGTCAGAACCCAACTTCCACCCGTGAGCTCCCTCCCCCTCTCGCACCGCGTTGTCTATAAAAACCCATGACTGCTGGTTCCCAACGACCTTACAGAACAGAATAGAATTGCCCCACGTGGAAAGTTTGCCACAGCTTTAAAAAATTTTTAAATCATTTTATTGGGGGCTTTTACAGCTCTTATAATATTCCATACATCCATTCTATGCCATCCCCATTTTCTTTATTTTTTTTTTCTTTTGGTTTTTTTTTTGGGGGGGGGGCATCACTGCTCTCTGGTGGTGGGAGTAGGAGGTCCAGCCCCACTGCTGGAATTGAACCTCCGTCCCAGTGCCATCCCCATTTTCAAACCATTTTCTTTCTACTTGAGCCTTTGGTATAAGCTCTTTTTCGCCCTCCCGCCCCCATCCGCCCACCTTCATGAATCCTTGTCAATGATATACCGTTATTATATTTCATATTGTACACTGTCTGTCCATTGTCTTTCTTTGCCCACATTCTCTTTGCCACATTTTCTTCTCTATTGGAGTCAAACCTTGAGCAATATTTTTAGCAGTCAAGCTTTTATCCACTAACCCATCAGTTTTTCCTCTATATAACAGGGAAATTAAAATGCTAGTCTAAATATCTCGTGCTGAGCCCCAGTGGCGTAGTAGTTGTGCGCGTGACTGCGGCCCACTGGGATGGAGGTTTAATTCCAGCAGTGGGGCTGGGCCTCCTACTCCCACCACCAGAGAACAGTGATCCCCCCCCCCCCAAATAAAAAAATATCTCGCTCCTCAGAAAAAAAAAGAAGTAAAATTAATACCTAATATTTGCTTATCAGAGCATTCTTCTAGTGTACTAAGGACAATAATCTGTGTGTGTGTGTGTGTGTGTGTATGTGTGTGGCATCACTGCCTTGGTGGGAGTAGGAAGCCCCGCCTTGCTCCTGGACAACAGCTGCTGGATTTGAACTGTCAACCCTGTGGGCTGCAGTACCACACACAACCACTACACCACCAGGGCTCAGCCCAAGACAATAATCTTTTTCTCCCGTCTTCTACTCTTGATCTTAGCCAAAAGGCCAAGAAGCAATTTTCCCCCTGTCTTCTGTTTCTTTTTTAAAAAGAAAACCTCGGATCACTTTTTGTTTTGTTTTGTTTTTGTTTTTTGGCATCACTGCTCTCTGGTGGTCGTGGCAGCTCCCAGCACTGCTCCTGAGAGCCGCTGCTGGATTTGAACCACCAATCCCATGGGCTGCAGTCCTGCACTCAACCACTTACATCCCCGGGGCGCAGCCCCTCAGATCACTTTCATTCATGCACCACTTTGGAAGGAGTAATCATGCTAACACTATAGATATCATCAGTGAGAGAAACAGAAGCACCTGAACTGGCGTTACAGGAATAAGATACTTGAATAAATACAGCAAATGGCATGTTCTTTAATTGCTTTCTTTTTTTTTTTCCTTTGGTTTTTTGGGGTTTTTTTTGGGCATCACTGCCCCCTGGTGGTGGGAGTAGGAGGCCCAGCCTTTGCTCCTGTGGAGCCGCTGCTGGAATTGAACCTTCATCCCAGTGGGCCACAGACCCGCGCACAACCACTACGCCACCGGGGGCTCAGCCTGGCAGACATTTCATCTCACGTCCTTTGAACATGTTATCAGGAAACGTTAGCCCCTGGAGAAGGACACCTAAACAAAGGAAAAGCCTCCAAGACGTGGATTGACACAGTGGTGGCAGCAGTGGGCTCAGACATGGCGATAGTTGTGGGGACGCTGTTGGCAAGGGTTTCATCCTGCTGTACATTGGGTTGCAGTGAGTCGGGCTGCCTTGAGGCCTGACAGCAACGAGCGAGATCTCATAAGTCTTGCCAGAAACGTCTATGAAGAAAGTTGCAAAAGTCCACGAACTAGACTCAAAGGAGATGTGAACAAATACTGAACTCCTGATTGAGCAGGCTCATTATTGTAATGAAGATAATATCTCTTAATTTCTTTTTTCTTTTTTATGTCTCTTAATCTCATGTATAGGGGGCTGAGCCCTGGTGGTGTAGTGGTTGTACTCGTGACTGCGGCCCACTGGGTTGAAGGTTCAAATCCAGCAGCAAGGCTGGGCCTCTTCCTCCCACCACCAGAAGGCAGTGATGCCCTCCCCCCCAATCTCAGGTATAGTTTTAAAAAAAATATTTATTTTATGTTTATTGCCAAGTATTTCTTTTTTTTTTTTAGTTTTTTCTTTTGGGGGGGGGGGCATCACTGCCCTCAGGTGGTGGGAGTAGGAGGCCCAGCCTTTGCTCCGTGGAGCCGGAATCGAACCTCCATCCCAGTGGAGGAACCCAGTGGGCTGCAGTTCCGCTCACAACCACTGCGTCACCGGGGCTCAGCCTGTTGTCAAGTATTTCATCTGGTAACTATGCTAGCATTCTTTACAACTGAGGCCTCTAGCAGTTTTTTTGTTTTGTTTTTGGGGAGCATCACTGTCCTCTGGTGGTGGGAGTAGGAGGCCCAGCGTTTTCTGGATTTGAACCGCCAACCCAGTGGGCCGCAGTCCCGTGCACGACCACTACACCACCAGGGCTCAGCTCATGTATAGATTTTTACAGTACTAAAAAATCCGATTCTAAAGTTAGTTATGATGACTAAATAATTGGGGAAAAATAAGGAGAATTGTCTTTCCTTCCTGACAATGTCCTAAGACAAAGGAAAGTAGGGCAGGAACTAGGCAAGCCATGGGAAGAATTGATAGGTTCTCAGATTGTTGACTGCAAACATGATGATCTGATATGTAAACTCCTACCTATTTCACAGAGGAAAACGAATTTTTTAAGGGGAGTTGCTCGCGCTGAGCCTCAGTGGCATAAGGGGTTGAATGTGGGACTGCAGCCCTAGGGCTTGGCGGTTCAAATCCAGCGGCAGCTCTCAGGAGCAGCACTGGGTAGCTCCCACAAGCACCAGAGGGCAGTGATGCCCCCCCAAAAAAGAAGGGGTGCACGCTGAGCCCTGGTGGCGCAGTGGTTGTGTGGGGAACTGCGGACCAGAGGGTTGATGGTTCAAATCCAGTAGCAGCTCTCCAGGAGCAAGGCTGGGCTTCCTCTCTTACCAGGGCAGTGATGATAGAAAAAAAAAAAGAAAAAGAAAAGAAAGAAGGGGAATTGAAAAAATCAATGTCTACAAATAGTGTTTTAAAAATTAATCAATTAGGGGCTGAGCCCTGGTGACGCAGTGGTTGTGCGTGGGACTGCGGCCCACTGGGATGGAGGTTCAATTCCAGCTCCATGGAGCAAAGCCTGGGCCTCCTACTCCCACCACCAGAGGGCAGTGATGCCTAAAAAACAAAAAACAAAACAAAACAAAAAAAAGGACTTAAGTAGAAAAAAAAAAAAAAAAAAGGACTTAAGTAGAAAGAAATGTTTTGAGAATGATGATGGCAACAAATATACAAATGTACTTGCATACAATGAATGGATATATGAACTGGGATAAGAGTTGTACCAGCCCCCAATAAAATCATTTTAAAAAATGTTTCATTGGCTTAAACTTTAATTTATACAATTTAATCGTTCAATTCTATTAAGATTTGTACAGTCATCACCACAATCAATTTCCATACATTTTTCTCATATTCATTGTTGCTAGCCCCCCATTTTCTCCCATCTTCCTCTACCATGCTCCTATCCAGTTACTGTGTCTATAGATCTGCCTACACATCTACAGAAACTCATACAGAACCAAACACAATCATAAAAATTCATACACAGCAAAAATAAAATAAAGTGCAAATCATACAAAGCAAGCAAACAAAATCCCAACAACAATGACTACACAAAACATAGAAACCCCTCTATCAAAGAGAAAGCAGAAAATATCTAAAAGTGAAATAACTTTAAAATGAGTTGATGATGAAAGCATAAGTGTTGAATTTTTTTAATGAGTTGCAAAGAATTGATATAAGGAATGTTATAAGAGCTGTAAAAGCCCCTAATAAAATGATTGAGGGTGGGAATTAGTTGAAAGGGAGATCAAATGATAAAGTATTACATTTTATTTTATTTTATTTTTAATTAATTAATTTTTTTTTAGACATCACTGCCCTGGTGGTGGGAGTAGGAGCTCCAGCCTTTGCTCCTGTGAGCGGGAATTGAACCTCCGTCCCAGTGGGTCGTAGTCCCGCGCACAACCACTACACCACTGGGGCTCAGCCCAAGTATTACATTTTAACCTAACTACATTTGCCATAAATGACTTTACAATGCTTTCTGTATGCTAGCATATCTATATGGTTAAAGGGAATTCACCGGAGACTTAATTTATATGGGAATCTTGCTAATGAATTTGGGTCTTGCACTGTCTTCTATAGTCTTGTGCAAACTCATTGTCTACAATTTAAGTTCTGATACTATCCCTTTCTTCTGATTTAGGTTTTGCTATTGATGATCCTTGGATGACACAGGATGGCGTGCTTCTTCATCTGGACTTAGTTGACACCTCACTTCGATAGCTGCTCATTTTTTCAATGAGCCCTGGTGGTGCAGTGGCTACACATCTACACATGGAGCTGCCAACCTCGACGTCATTTGAATTCACCCGCTGCTCCTTGGGAGAAAGTCCGGGCTTTCTACTCTGATAAAGAGTCACTCTCAGAAACCCACACAACAGTTCTACCCCATCCTAGAGAGTCCATCTGAGTGAAAATCAACTCTGTGACAGTGAGCTTTGTAAGACCCCAGACACGATTCTTCCTGATAGCCGGGTACCATCTGCTTTCTTACCCTCCTTTGCTATAGCACGCATGTCACCAGTGATCTCTTCATGACGGTGAGCATCAAGCAAGGCCATGTCAAAAGAATTAGTTGTAGGGGGAGTGAGAGGGAGGGAGAAATGAGGAGCTAGTACCAAGGGCTTAAATAGGAAGAAAATGTTTTTTTTTTTTTAATTTTTTTTCAGGCATCACTGCTCTCTGGTGGTGGGAGTAGGAGGCCCAGCCTTTGCTCCTGGGAGCTGGAATTGAACCTCCAACCCAGTGGGCCGCAGTCCCTCGCACAACCACTATGCCACCGGGTCTCAGTCCCAACAGGCAGGACTACCTTCTATCTTCCTGACTGCCCTGTGCCCTTCCAGAGTCAAGATCTCGCATGCAGACTTGGAGCAAGAATCGCCTTTTTGCCAGAGGCCCCCATCCAGCTGTCCCTGAGTGACACAAAGCACCTTGTCATGGTCCTTACGGTGCCCCCAAAAGATGAATGGAGACTTCACTTAAGACACCCCACCAGTCAAGAGAACCCAGAAGAGCTCCTCATGGCCATTCCTCATATCTGGGCCAAGCTCACACCCCCAGCACTTGCATATGACCACTGAGGCCAGTCATGGTTGAACTTAAGCCAGGAGTCTAACCTGTGAAGGTCAGACTGTACTCTATCAGAAGTGGCCAGCCTCTGATACAGGCAACATGGGTTCAATAGGCGTAGTTATACAGTGAGAATTATTATTTATTATAATAAAGATATAGAGAGCATGAGAGAGAGAGAGAGATAATAAGAGTCAGACACATTTCACATCAGGGTAATATGCTCACTTCTGCTCAGCTTGGTGATCCACTTGGAGAGAGAGAGTGGTGGAAGGGATTACATGATGAGGGCGTGGGGCCTGGGAGCGTCCTGTGCTGAGGGGCAGGAGAAAGGCAGGAGAGAAAGCCTCTATCCTATGTCTAATCCTTATATACGCTCTGGAGCCAAGCCAAGGTCCCCAATTACAGGCAAGGACTACATCACAGGAAGGGGTTGTGCCATATGCACACATTATTTGAAAGGGGAGTATCAGGGTTGTCTGAATCCGGCAACAGTCCCTGCCCTTCCCCCCACTGTAAATTGTGTTCCAGTAACCGCTTTCCACGAAATGCTTTCTGCCCAGCCCCTGCCCTTTGCAGCTGCCCAAGGCCACAGGGGTCACAACTCAACCTTCACTTATGCCCTGCCCCTCTCTGTTTTGCAAAGAATAGCCTGACCTTTCCTGGGCTGACAGGGGGTATAAAAATTCCCCTCTGCCTTGACTGGGCACGGTTTCATCAGCTTCCTTCCCCCACAAGCTGGTGAACCGTCTGCAAGCTCCCAGTAACACCTGCTTCTAATTCGGACTCTTCCTTCATTTCATGCACAACATTCCTAACCAGGGTCCCATCTGAGAAGACCAGACCCCAGACTCCTGGATGCGGCTAAACAGGTTAGGCTAGAGATCATTAACAACAGCCTGTGAATACGCCCACAGGCTTCCATGGAAGAGAACCATCATCCTAACAGCAGGGGAGCTATCTCTGTTGTGAGACACACAAAGACCTCAGGTGACTGGGAGCTTCAGAGAGAATAGCTAACTTAACTTACACACCAAATGTTGGTCAATAGTTTGCTTAATATTTTGAAGTATAATAATTGTGGAAGGGCTGAGCCCTGGTGGTGTAAGAGGTGAGTGCGGGATTGTGGCATTTGGATTTGGCGGTTCACAGGAGCAGCACAGGGTAGTTCCCATGACCACCAGAGGCAGTGATGCCCCCAAACCAAAAAACAACAACAACCAATCAAACAAACAAACAAACAAACAAAAAAGTCCAACAACTGAAAGGAAAAAGTTCTTTTGATTGCTTTTGTCTACAAATAGAATCATCTGTAATCTTCTCCTTCACCATAATAAACAAGTAGGAGAATTATTTACCATGGATTTAAATCTACTTTATATTTCTTTTATTTTCATTTATTTTTAAGGAATGTTTGATTGGGAACTCTTACAGCTCTTATAACAATCCATACATCAATTGTATCAACCATATTTGTACATATGTTACCATCATTGTTTTTTAAACATTTACTTTCTGTTTGCGCCCTTGGCATCAACTCCTTGCCCCTCCTGTCCCCGCCCCCATATTTCATATATATACATATATTTTTAAATTTCTTTTATTTATTTATTAGGCATCACTGCCCTCTGTTGGTGGGAGTAGGAAGCCCAACCTTTGCTCCTGTGAGCTGGAATTGAACCTCCAACCCAGTGGGCCGCAGTTCCACGCACAACCACTACGCCACCGGGGCTCAGCCAAATTTCTTTTATTTTTATGGCTGTATAAATGCACCAATTAATGTCTCTGTCTGGAAATGATTAAATGAAGCTCTATTACTGATGAGCATCTAGATTTTTTAAAAACTACTTGCATCGATGCTGCAATGAATATATTTTCATGTTGTTCAATTAACACTCATACATAAATTCCTAAAAAAATGAACCTAGAAAAGTAATCGGTGGAAAAAAGTATATTCAAGTTTGACATTTACCTACACATACCGACAAGGGTCACCAGATGGCGCTGTGGGGTTAGCATTCAGCTGCTAATGAGAAGGTGCCAATTAAACTCCTCAGCTGCTCCTGGGGAACTGGAGGGAGGGTCCGGTCCCAGGGAGATGGACAGTCTCAGAAACCCTGAGGTGCTATTGTGCTCTCTCTTCCCAGGACACGGATGGACTTGATGACGGTGGGTTTGCATTTTCCCCTGCGGTTTGGTTCCGACTGGCATTCCTGCACACATTCTTTCTAGTAGATAAAATGCATATTAGAGATGGTTTTCTTTTTTTTTTCTTTTTTGTGGGCATCACTGCCCCCTGGTGGGAGGACATCTATTGCATTCAAGGTTGCAAAGTAACTAGCCTCAGGCCACAAATCTGATCAATGGGGAAGCTGTGCTTTTCAGTTGGGTCTTTTCCAACTCTGGAAAACCTAGTGGTAACCCAGGTGATGATAACACTCCTGTTAGCTACCCTTTATTACCAATTTTCCTCTCTTCCCAGATTCTAGTACTTGTGCTCATTTATCTACAGCTTCCTCAGCCCTAGGCATTCTTCAGTCTTTGCTTTTTTAGCAAAGGGAACAGTGTTGCTCTGATTTTCTCTGCCTTTAGTTTGCGTTGAGACTGATATTATGTGTCCTGATATGCTTAGGAAATCCAAGAGTAGACAAAGAGGCCATGGCATTCTTCTAGTATTTCTATTACTCAAATGTTTGTGTTATCGCGTTAATTAAGTTTTTTGGGGAGGGAGGGCATCACTGCCCTCTGGTGGTGGGAGTAGGAGGCCTTTGTTTCTCTGGAGCTGGAATTGAACCTCCATCCCAGTGGACCGCAGTCCCAAGCACAACCACTATGCCACCAGGGCTCAGCCCAATTAAGCTTTAATTTTATTTCTGCATCAAGTTTTAACGGAAAGGAATTTGGCATTCCAAAATTGTAGAAAAAATCCCAATTTTGTTTCCGAGTGAATCCGTGTCTGCTAACTGCATGTGATTTCCAGAAGATCGAATTTGAAGGCTTGGTAACCCCGTGAACAACTCTCAGCCTTCTCAGGATTCAGATTAACTCAGCACGACCTGTGCCATCCAAGGACCATCAGTAGCAAAACCTAAATCAGAAGAAAGGGATAGTATCAGAACTTAAATTGTAAACAGTCAATTTGCAGAAGACTATGGAAGACAGTGCAAGGCCCAAATTCATTTGCAGGATTCCCACATGTATTAAGTCTCCGGTGGATTCCCTTTAACCATATAGATATGCTAGCATACAGAAAGCATTGTAAACTCAATTATGGCAAATGTAGTTAGGTTGAAATGTAATACTTTATCATTTGATGTCCCTTTCGACTAATGCCCCCCCCTCAATTTTATTGGGGGCTTTTTAAAATTCAACACATATTTTTTTTTTTTTTTTTTTAGGCATCACTGCCCTGGTGGTGGGAGTAGGAGGCTCAGCCTTTGCTCCTGGGAGCCGGAATTGAACCTCCATCCCAGTGGGCCGCAGTCAACACATACTTTCATCATCAACTCCTTTTAAAGTTGTTTCAGTTTTAGATATTTTCTGTTTTCTCTTTGATTAAGGGGTTTCTATGTTTTTTCTGTTTTTTTTTTCAATAATTTTATTGGAGCTCTATGTTTTGTGTAGTCATTGCTGTTGGATTTTTTTTTTTTTTTTTTTTTTTTTTTTTTTGGGGGCATCACTGCCCTGGTGGTGGGAGTAGGAGGCCCAGCCTTTGCTCCTGGGAGCCGGAATTGAACCTCCATCCCAGTGGGCCGCAGTCCCGCGCACAACCACTACACCACCGGGGCTCAGCCGCTGTTGGATTTTTGTTTGCTTGCTTGTACGATTTGCATTTATTTTATTTTTGCTGTGTATGAATTTTTATGATTGTGTTTGGTTCTGTATGAGTTTCTGTAGACATATAGGCAGATCTATGGAGACAGTAACTGGATAGGAGCATGGCAAAGGAGGATGGGAGAAAATGGGGGGCTAGCAACAATGAACATGAGAAAAAATATATGGAAATTGATTGTGGTAATGATTGTACAAATCTTAATAGGGTTAAATGATTAAATTGTATAAATTAAAGTTTAAATCAATAGAACATTTAAGCTGAGCCCCAGTGGCGTAGTGGTTGTGCGCAGGACCGCGGCCCACTGGGATGGAGGTTCAATTCCAACAGCAGGTCCACAGTAACAAAGGCTGGGCCTCCTACTCCCACCACCAGAGGGCAGTGAGGGCCCCCCTCCAAAAAAACCCCAAAAAACAAACAAACAAATATTTGGCTGAGCCCCGGTAGCGTAGTAGTTGTGCACAGGACTGTGGCCCACTGGGTTGGAGGTTCAATTCCAGCTCCCAGGAGCAAAGGCTGGGCCTCCTACTCCCACCACCTAAGGGCAATGATGCCTAAAAATAAAAAAAATTAAAAAAAAAATAGAACATTTAAAAAATGATTTTTTTTTTTTGACATCACTGCTCTCCGGTGGTGGGAGTAGGAGGCCCAGCCCCACTGCTAGAACTGAACCTCCGTCCCAGTGGGCCGCAGTCCCGTGCACAACCACTACGCCTCCGGGGCTCAGCTAAAAAATGGTTTTATTGGGGACATACAAGTCCATTGTATGCCAAGCACATTTGTACATTTGTTGCCATCATCACTCTCAAGATATTTTCTTTCTACTTAAGCCCTTGGCATTAGCTACCCATATTTCTCCTCCCTCCCACCTCCCCCCTCCCACATGAGCCAATAAGACATTTATAAGTAAAAAAACTCCAAAACTGGGCTGAGCCCCGGTGGCCTAGTGGTTGTGCGCGGGACTGCGGCCCACTGGGATGGAGGTTCAAATCCAGCAGCAAGGCTGGGCCTCCTACTCCCACCACCAGAGGGCAATGAAGCCCCAAAAACCGAAAACCCAAAAAAAAAAAGAACAACCCCCCAAAAGTTTATTTTTCATGGCAGTTTTTGTTTTTAAGGCATCACTGCCCTCAGGTGGTGGAAGTAGGAGACCCAGCCTTTGCTCCTGGGAGCTGGAATTGAACCTCCATCCCAGTGGGCCGCAGTCCCGCGCACAACCGGGGTTCAGCCCTTCATGGCAGTTTTAATTGTACAAGAAACATTATGCAGAATGTTCCCATGTGCCGCTCCCCCGGGTATTGTTTTCTCTATTAAGACCTGGCATTCCTCTGATGTATTTTTGGCAATTGATGAATCCAAAATGATAAATGACTATTAACTAAAATCTATAGTTCACAGTAAGTCCAATGTTGTACAGTATAAAGGAATTTAAGAAATGTTTCATGACCAAAGTTCATACATGATATACATATTGTATCATACAATACAGATCTCCTACCCCTGAAAATGTCCTGTGCTTTACCTCTAAGGCTTGGCTGCTAACGAAAAGGCCAGTGACTGAAGTTCCCTCCACTGTGCCCTCCCAGGGCTCTAGCAGCACTGCAGGAGAAAAGTCTGGCCAATGAGCCAGGAAATCCAGTGGGGCAGTTCTGCTTTGCCCTAGAGCAGCGGTTCTCAACCTGGGGGTCTCAACCCCTTTGGGGGTAGAATGAGTCTTTCACAGGGACCACCTAAGACCATCAGAAAACACATATTTCTGATGGTCCAAGGAACTGAGATACCGTTCCTATATCTGTCTCCAGGAAGGTCTGTCCACATGCAGATACTGAGCTGGTGAGAAAGAAATTATCTCAACCTTCACACTAATGTTGGCTTTTTATGCATACTGTCACAAAATGTTGCAATGTAGTTTACTGCTGCTATATTAAGAATATTACCGATGCTACCCCATACTTGAAGACAAATTTTCATTTATTTGCCATTAGAAATAAACATTTCAGCTGAGCCCCGGTGGCATAGTGGTTGAGTGCGGGACTGCGGCCCACTGGGTTGGTGGTTCAAATCCAGCAGCAGCTCTCCAGGAGCCAGGCTGGGCCTCCCACTCCCACCAGAGGGCAGGGATCCCCCCAAAAAAAGGAAAGAAATATTTCACAATATATGACATATTGCTTTTGTGATTAATCACTGTACTTTCATTATGTTCAATTTGTGACCATGAGAATATATCCCGCCTATCAGATATTTACATGAAGTTTTGGAACTAGCAAAATTGCAGCTATGAAGGAGCAATGGAAATAATTTGATGAAAAAAAGAAAGAAGATAATTTTAAACCTTTTTTTGTGGGGGACATCACTGCTCTCCGGCGGTGGGAGTAGAAAGAAGATGATTTTATGGTCGGGGGTCACCACAGCATGAGGAGCTGTATGAGGGGGTGTCGGCAAGAGGAAGCTTGAGAACTGCTGCCCTAGAGGGCGCCTGTGAGTCACAATGGACTCCGCAGCTGGAACAGCAGCTCTCCTGTCCACCCCTTCTTCTCAGCACTCAGCCGTTCACTGGCTCTAACACTGTGCGTTTTCCCGAATGTCATAGAGCTGGAATTGTACGCTAGGTAGCTTTTTCCTACTGCCTTATTTCCTCAGGGGCATATAAGGCTACTCCATGTGTTTCCATGGCTTGCTGGATGAACAGTATTCCGTGTGTGCATGTACTAGAGTTTGTCTATCCACCTACAGGAGGATTTCTTGGTTGCTTCCTCTTTGGGGCAACTATGAAACAAGCTGCATGTAGGTTTCAGTGTGAGCACATGCTTCACTTTATCATTGTTCACCAACATCAGGGGTGGAATAGTAACACCCCCACCTCACCCCCACCCTCCACCCCCATTGTGCTCAATAGTTGGACATTTATGTAATAGTGTGATGTAGTTATGCACGATCCTTCATGACAGCATCTGGTGTGTTAAACCAATGAAAGGGTTAAGGGTGGAGTTCAGCTCTCTTAATCCCATCACAGTTTGATCTGATGTACAGAATATTTCTCTGGAGTGTGACCTGCAGAATACACACACACATACACACACATATTTTCTTTCCCTGCAAGACCTTTTGTTATTGTTTTTTGTTTTTTTGGTGGAGATGTCCAGGATGGAACCCGGGGCCTTATATCTGTAACACCTTTTATCTTATGCTTTATTTCAGGTTAGCAAGTATGCTTATGTTTTTAGTATATGTGCCGCCGAAGCAAACACAAGTATGCTTATGTTTTATGATAGCATTGATCTCAATTGCAACAAATGTACCACAGGAATCCAAAATTTGAATTGGGAAAAAATGATATGTGAGAAATAAAGAGAGAGACTCCTCTGTGCTCGCCCTGTGCATGGACCTGGCTGTTATGATCGCGACCGTCCAGGGGAAATGCACATGGAAGGACAGCGCAGAAGCCAGAATCCCTACGGGTTTCCGCTTCCAGCCACGAGGCCTTCAGTATCTGGGAATGTTTTGAACGTGAAGTCCAAGGTTGTCAGCAGCTGCTCCCTCCTCCATGGGCAGCCAAGTGCTTCTTGTCGTCTCCTCTCAGTCTGGAAGCTCTACTGAAACCCGTTCCCTTGGTGACCCTGTCAACATTTGAGATGCCAGTGCATCTTCGCTTCTAGCATCCCCCACAAGCCACCACAGTGTGACCCGCTGGCAGACATGTGCTGGCACTGCTGGAGCTGAGCGCACCTGGGAGACAAGGGCGGCGAGCCTTCTCACATCCTTCAGACACGACGTCAGGAGAGGCCAGTGCCAGGCGCAGGACTCAGTGCTTGGGAAACTGTCGGAGGAATATAAGACTTTTCCACAATTCTGTCTCCTCCAAATATTAAGCAAATATTAGAAGCAATTTGCAACATTTGGTGGGAGGTCAGAAGCTTGGAGACATTCTTCCTGAAGGTTCCAGCCTGCCAGACCTCTGGCTGCAAACCCCATCCCCTGCTGCTACGTCACAATAGATGACCTCTCCCTGAAGCTCCTTAAACTGCAGCCTGGTCCAGGTAGGCGGAGTGCACACACCACTGTAAATGATCTCTGTGAAGAGCCAGAGAACTCGGCAGACCTGTTCAGTCACATCCACGAGTCTGGCTGGGATCGGCTCTTGTCACATGGGGGCTCCAATACCTGCCTTTCCTGTTACATGGATGCGACAGATGGTCCTTCTCATTGCTGTATTATCTCATTGTACAACCCTTTCCTGTAATGCATGCTCTTCCCTGTTATTAGGGGCTTGCCCGTCCCTAAAAGATTTATAAGGCTTGATCAGAATAAAGGAGCTCTCACTCAGGAAAAAAAAAAAAATTCGGGTATGCAATGGGGAGGAACCTATGAGGACACTTCTCTACTTTCTGCAGGATTTTTCTGTAAATTTACAATTTCTCTAAATGCAAGCAAACAAACAAATAAAACCATCTGTTTAAAAAATCCTGGGCTGAGCCCCGGTGGCGTAGTGGTTGTGCGTGGGACTGCGGGCCACTGGGACAGAGGTTCAATTCCAGCAGTGGGGGTGGTCCTCCTACTCCCACCACCGGAGAGCAGTGGTGCCTCCCCCAAAAAAACAAAACAAAACAAAAAATTCCTAACATCCTAACACCCCAGAAGAATTTACTCCAGAGGAAGCATGAAGCTACAGCTCAGGGAGAGAGGGACATGTGGGATCGGCGCACACGGGAGCAAATGAAGAAGGTGGAAGAGAAGGTGGATTACATCCTGGCCCACCTAGCCTGGAGGGCGATATCCCTGCTGAGAGGAGCCAATGCACAGAAAGGACCCTATGGCCGGCCGCACTATGAGACAGGACATCCCTCACTGACCCCTAGCCCCACAGGGGACAACACTGGAGACACACTGCAGCAACTGCACCTGATCTGACTCCACCACACCCAGGCAAAACACAGGACGGGCAACAGAACAGCAAGGGGAGCACAGCAGGAAGCCCTGAGAAAATACCGAATAGACTTCAGGGCCAGGGCGTGGCACCCCGTCAGACTCTACCAGAAAACACTCCTGAGGGTCAACTCAGACCTTGAACTATTCACAGGCTTTTCTTTTTCTTTTTCGTCATTGTTTTTGTTTTTGTTTTTTTTTTGCTGTTGATGTTTTTCTTTGCTTTGTTATCTTGTTTTTTTGTGCATATTGTTATCTCTGCAGGGTTTTCTAGATAAGATAGGAGGGATAAACTATCTGGAGGAGAAAACAACTGGACTGACAGTTGGGGAGGAGGCATGAGAGAGGGGGAGGCAAGGGAAAGGAAGTGGGTGTTGAGCAATCCAGGGATAAGGGAACAGCAGGTGAACCACAATTGAAAGGGAGTCAGGTGTCGGAGGACTGCTAGAGCTTGATCCAAGGCAGGAATGACTGAAGCCCAAATGAAAAGTGAGCATGACAGTGGGAACAAGAGGACAGTAAAAGGAAATAGAGGAAAGAACTAAGAGGCAAAGGGCATTTATAGAGGTCTAAATACAGACATGTACATATGTAAATATATTTATATATGAATATGGGGAAATAGATCTGTGCATATATTTATAGAATTAGTATTAAGGTAGCAGAGGGACACTGGGCCTTACACTCAAGTATTCCCTCAATGCAAGAACACTTTGTTCTATCAAACTGACATTCCATGATGCTCACCTTATCGACATAATCACTGAAGACAAAACGGGTGCATAAGCAAATGAGAAGAAATCTGATGGTGCCTGGCTATCAAAAGATATAGCATCTGGAGTCTTAAAGGCTTGAAGATAAACAAGCCGTCATCAAGCCTAGAAGCAACAAAGGTCACATGGAGGAAGCACACCAGCCTGTGTGATCATGATGTGTTGATGGGATCAGGTATCTGGCATCAGAGAACAAACGCATCATATCATTGTGAATGAAGGGGAGAGCGGAATGGAGATCCAAAAGTCATCTGTAGGCAACGGATATCCCCCTACAGAAGGCTCGTGGTGAGGAAACAAGTCTGTCAGGGTGCAGTATAGCAATAATGAAGCATACAACTTTGTTCTAATTTTTTAATTCTCCCCCATATTTCTTCCCCCCCCCACCCCCCAACTATCTTGATCCCAATTCTGCCTTACAGATCTGGCTAGACCAGAGGACATACACTGGTGCAGATAAGAATTGGAAACACAGGAAATCCAGGACAGATAAACACCTCAGGACCAATGAGAGTAGCCATACCAGCAGGGTAAGGGTACGGTGAGATAAAAAAGGGGGAACCAATCACAAGGATGTACATATAACCCCCTTCCTGGGAGTTCGGCAACAGAAAAGTGGGTGAAGGGAGACACTGTAAGACTTGACAGAATGATACCAATTGATAAATTATAAAGGGTTTGTGAGGGAGGAGGTGTGGGGACGGTGGGGGAAAACACAGAGCTGATACGAAGGGTTCATGTAGAAAATATTTTGAGAATGATGATGGCACCAAAGGTACAAATGTGCTTGACACAATGGGTATATGTATGGATTTTAAGGAGTTGCATGAGTCCCCAATAAAATGATTTTTTAAAATTGTAAACAAGCAAGTAAACAGGAAGGTAGAAGCATTTATTTGAATGAAAATACCAATTCTTTGTCGCTTGGCTACTTCTAGGTCTATATTCAGAAACACTTTTTAGTTAGCATAGTCAGCCAAAGAGCCCTGGGAGTGGAATGGCTAAACATTGGGCTACAATTTGCAGAGGGAAATCACCAACAGTTCCTTGGGAGAAAGACTAGGCTTTTAACCTAGTCTTGTTGATGTAAACATTTACAGATATGAAATAATAGTAACAATATAGAATTGATCAAGGATTCACGAGGGGGAGGGAGGAGATAAAAGAGGAACTAATACCAAAGACTCAAGTAAAAAATGTTTTGTTAAGGCTGGGTAGCTCTCATGACCACCAGAGGGCAGTGATGCCCCCCCCAAAACAAACAAACAAACAAAAACAAAACAAAAAAATGTTTTAGAAATGATGATGGCAACATATGTGCTTCATACAATTGATGTATGGAATGTCATAAGAACTATAACACCCCCCCCCCCAGTAAAATGACTTAAAAAACAAACAAAGAAAACAAATTACAGGGGGACTTGATCACAGTGAAGGGTTTTTTGGCTTTGTTTTTTAATTCAATCAGCTCAGAGAGTATGATGGAATTTTGCCCTGATTAGCTTATCCTTCACCTAACTCTTCTTTAAGAAGAGGGAAGGAGAATGATCCAGAAAGGCATGCAGATTTTAGAGAGAGTTGGTGGTGGTCTGTTTTCCCGCACAGGCAAACCTGAAGCTCCGAGTGAAAAGAGTTTTTTTGAAATACAGTCCAAGTGAAAAAAAGGTCACCGAATCACTCATAGAACATTTGCTTGGGGATGCACGGGACTCGCATGGAGTACGTTCGGAGCTGTCCATGGTACTGGGGATGGGGTAAGTTGGGAGCTATCCATGGCACTACGTAAGGATCTCCGCTGGGTAAAAACTTCCTGGAAGGCTGATCCAGAGGTAATCTTGTGCTGGACTATGGGTTTGGACTTGGGTTTGGACTATGGGGCAGACGATTCGACCTAGCAACTCTTCTTTAAAGCAACACTGACTACTGATTATTTTCTAAAATTGTTTTTGAATGTCACAGAAGATTCTCTCCATGATTGGTCAGTGTATTATTTAAAGAGTATGCTAAATCTTGTACCTTGGTCTGAGTCCCGGTGGCGTAGTGGTTGTGCACGGGACTGCGGCTCACTGGGATGGAGGTTCAATTCCCGCTCCCAGGAGCAAAGGCTGGGCCTCCTACTCCCACCACCAGGGCAGTGATGTCTAAAAAAAATAAATAAATAAACAAAAAATAAATAAATCTTGTACCCAACATTGTTTTGATCATCTTTGGTCACCAGATCATCAATGTAAATGGCACTTCCTTAAAAGTCCAATATCTCTGAGAAGCTAATTTTTCAGAGACACTCTGGATAGAACATTCAGGCACCATGGTCTGCACTGAGCCTGTCCATGTCATTGCAATTTTTGAATGTCCCCATTTAGGCTACATGGTCACATTAGGTAATCAAATACTTTCACACAGTTTGTTCTTCGTTCATTAAACAGAACTCTGTCCCTTTAACAGGCATGTGAGCATCGGTTGAAATTCTGAGACTCTAAGGTGTGAGTCTCGGAGTGAAACAAGGTGGTGCCTCATTATCATAACCTTCCCCCTTACAGCCAATATTTCCTATTTCTTTGTTCATTTCTACCTAATCCAGGAAGCATGGAGTCCTGGGGGCAGCATGTGTTGGTCTGCTCAGCCCATGGCTAGCAATGCAAAACCATCAGTCATTTTGCCTGAGAAAAATGAGGCTTTCTACTTCTGTAAGACAGTTTTTAGAAACAGCAGGGTAGTTTTACCCTGTCTTATAGGGTCATTACCTCTCAGAAGTGACTTGGTGGCAGTAATTTTTTGAATCTAAGAAGCTGGGCTATGTGAAGACAAAAAATATGTATATCAAGAATGAAAGAAGACCGTTCAGATGACAAAAACTTGCTTGCTTAAAACCTGAAACACTTTCCAAAAAGGCTCAAACTTTATAGCTATTAGATTATACCTGAACTTTGGGCTGAGCCCTGGTGGTGTAGTGGTTGAGTGGTTCAAATCCAGCAGCAGCTCTGTAGGAGCAAGGCTGGGCCTCCCACTCCCACCAGAGGGCGGTGATGCCCCCCAAAAAAAGGATTAAAAAAAGATTATGCCTGAACTTGAAGAAAACAAAAATCCGCACAAGAAGCCTAATAAGCTACATCGTGAGAAGTAAAGAAGCAATTAACAGGCTGAGCCCTGGTGGCATAGTGGTTGAGTGCAGGACTGCCGCCCATTGGCTTGGCAGTTTAAATCCAGCAGCAGCAAGGCTGGGCCTCCCACTCCTAC